>JAWPHD010003264.1:0-223815 GCA_037043455.1 Cyrtodaria siliqua | reverse complement strand
TACATCATGTCATGCTGATCATTTTAGAAAAAGTCCCATATCAATATCACTTATAGTTTTCAAGAAGTAGTCGCTACAAACTTATTTTTTAAAAATCTATTTTTAGCTGTGACGGCCATCTTGAATTTCCGGCCGACCTGAAATTTTGATAGGATCAATTAGACATCAAGAGCAACATTCCTGTAAAGTTTCATGACAATCCGCCAAGTAGTTTCAGAGGAGTAGTCGCTACAAGTTTTTACTATATAACTCTATGTAAACAAAGATGGCCACTGGCAGCCATGTTTAACGTTGAATCAAAACGATTTTTGACTAGGATCAACATCATGTAATGCTGATTATTTTAGAAAAAGTCCCATATCAATATCACTTATAGTTTTCAAGAAGTAGTCGCTACAAACTTATTTTTTAAAAATCTATTTTTAGCTGTGACGGCCATCTTGAATTTCCGGCCGACCTGAAATTTTTCTAGGATCAATCAGACATCAAGAGCAACATTCCTGTAAAGTTTCATGACAATCCGCCAAGTAGTTTCAGAGAAGTAGTCGCTACAAGTTTTTACTATATAACTCTATGTAAACAAAGATGGCCGCGGCAGCCATGTTTAACGTTGAATCAAAACGATTTTTGACTAGGATCAACATCATGTCATGTTGATCATTTTAGAAAAAGTCCCATATCAATATCACTTATAGTTTTCAAGAAGAAGTCGCTACAAACTTGTATTTTAAAACTCTATTTTTAGCTTTGGCGGCCATCTTGGATTTCACATCAACATGAATTTTTGCTAGGATCAACTAGACTTTATGGGCAACATTTCTGTAAAGTTTCATGAATATCCATCCAGTAGTTTCAGCTGTGAAGTCGCTACAAGTTTTTACTATATAACTCTATGTAAACAAAGATGGCCGCTGGCAGCCATGTTTAACGTTGAATCAAAACGATTTTTGACTAGGATCAACATCATGTCATGCTGATCATTTTAGAAAAAGTCCCATATCAATATCACTTATAGTTTTCAAGAAGAAGTCGCTACAAACTTGTATTTTAAAACTCTATTTTTAGCTTTGGCGGCCATCTTGGATTTCACATCGACATGAATTTTTGCTAGGATCAACTAGACTTTATGGGCAACATTTCTGTAAAGTTTCATGAATATCCATCCAGTAGTTTCAGCTGTGAAGTCGCTACAAGTTTTTACTATATAACTCTATGTAAACAAAGATGGCCGCTGGCAGCCATGTTTAACGTTGAATCAAAACGATTTTTGACTAGGATCAACATCATGTCATGCTGATCATTTTAGAAAAAGTCCCATATCAATATCACTTATAGTTTTCAAGAAGAAGTCGCTACAAACTTGTATTTTAAAACTCTATTTTTAGCTTTGGCGGCCATCTTGGATTTCACATCAACATGAATTTTTGCTAGGATCAACTAGACTTTATGGGCAACATTTCTGTAAAGTTTCATGAATATCCATCCAGTAGTTTCAGCTGTGAAGTCGCTACAAGTTTTTACTATATAACTCTATGTAAACAAAGATGGCCGCTGGCAGCCATGTTTAACGTTGAATCAAAACGATTTTTGACTAGGATCAACATCATGTCATACTGATCATTTTAGAAAAAGTCCCATATCAATATCACTTATAGTTTTCAAGAAGAAGTCGCTACAAACTTGTATTTTAAAACTCTATTTTTAGCTTTGGCGGCCATCTTGGATTTCACATCAACATGAATTTTTGCTAGGATCAACTAGACTTTATGGGCAACATTTCTGTAAAGTTTCATGAATATCCATCCAGTAGTTTCAGCTGTGAAGTCGCTACAAATAAAAGTTTACGGACAGACAGACGGACAGACGGACAGACGGACAGACGGACGGACGGACGACGGACTCCGCACCACGGCATAAGCTCTGCTGATCTCTGATCAGTAGAGCTAAAAATCTATTTTTAGCCGTGGCGGCCATCTTGAATTTCCGGCCAACCTGAAATTTTGCTAGGATCAATTAGACATCAAGAGCAACATTCCTGTGAAGTTTCATGAAAATCCGTCAAGTAGTTTCAGAGGAGTAGTCGCTACAAGTTTTCATTATATAACTCTATGTAAACAAAGATGGCCGCTGGCAGCCATGTTTAAAGTCGAATCAAAACGATTTTCGACAAGGACCAACATCATGTCATGCTGATCATTTTAGAAAAAGTCCCATATCAATATCCCTTAGAGTTTTCAAGAAGTAGTCGCTACAAACTTGTTTTTTAAAAACCTATTTTTAGATTTTGCGGCCATCTTGGATTTCACATCTACATGAATTTTTGCTAGGATCAACTAGACTTCATGGGCAACATTTCTGTAAAGTTTCATGAAAATCCATTTAGTAGTTTCAGAGGAGTAGTCGCTACAAAAAAAAAGTTAACGGACAGACGGACGGACAGACGGACAGACGGACGGACGACGGACACCGCACCACGGCATAAGCTCTGCTGATCTCTGATCAGTAGAGCTAAAAATCCAAAAAAAAATTGAGTTTTGAGTGGATAGCGGGTTGGGGGTGGGAGAGAGCGGGGATGGATGGTGGGTGGAGGGGGGGTGGTGAGGGGAGGGGGGCAACATATATGTGTAAGTTTCAAGTCTGGGGCGGGGTGGGGGTGTGATGCGGTGAGAGGCGGGGTGGGGTGGGTTGGGGGGGGAGGGTTGCAACATATATGTGTAAGAATTGACAAAAGCTCACAGAAATATGTAAAAAAAAAAAAAAATCAAGTCTGGAGCGGGGTGGGGGGGGGGGAGGGGAGTGAGAGGCGGGGGGGGGTTGCAACATATATGTGTAAGAATTGACTAAAACAACACAGAAATATGTAAAAAAACAACAAAAAAAACAAGAGGTCAATGACCTTGAAGCTCTACTGATTGATTTTGATTTCAGGTAGTAGTCGCTACAGACTTGTTTTTTGAAAATCTATTTTTAACTGTGGCGGTCATCTTGAATTTCCGGCCGACCTGAAATTTTGCTAGGATCAATTAGACATTAAGAGCAACATTCCTGTGAAGTTTCATGAAAATCCGTCAAGTAGTTTTAGAGGAGTAGTCGCTACAAGTTTTCATTATATAACTCTATGTTAACAAAGATGGCTGCTGGCAGCCATGTTTAACGTCAAATCAAAACGATTTTCGACAAGGACCAACATCATGTCATACTTATCATTTTAGAAAAAGTCCCATATCAATATCTCTTATTGTTTTGAAGAAGTAGTCGCTACAAACTTATTTATTTTAAATCTATTTTTAGCTGTGGCGGCCATCTTGAATTTCCGGCCGACTCGAAATTTTTCTAGGATCAACTAGACATCAAGAGCAACATTCCTGTGAAGTTTCATGAAGATCCGTCAAGTAGTTTCAGAGGAGTAGTCGCTACAAGTTTTTACTATATAAATCTATGTAACCAAAGATGGCCACTGGCAGCCATGTTTAACGTCGAATCAAAATAATTTTATCCACAAGGATCAAAACCATGTCATGCTGATCATTTTAGAAAAAGTCCCATATCAATATCACTTATAGTTTTCAAGAAGTAGTCGCTACAAACTTGTTTTTTAAAAATCTATTTTTAGCTGTGACGGCCATCTTGAATTTCCGGCCGACCTCAAATTTTTCTAGGATCAATTAGACATCAAGAGCAACATTCCTGTAAAGTTTCATGACAATCCGCCAAGTAGTTTCAGAGGAGTAGTCGCTACAAGTTTTTACTATAAAACTCTATGTAAACAAAGATGGCCGCTGGCAGCCATGTTTAACGTTGAATCAAAACGATTTTTGACAAAGATCAACATCATGTCATGCTGATCATTTTAGAAAAAGTCCCATATCAATATCACTTATAGTTTTCAAGAAGTAGTCGCTACAAACTTGTATTTTAAAACTCTATTTTTAGCTTTGGCGGCCCTCTTGGATTTCACATCAACATGAATTTTTGCTAGGATCAACTAGACTTTATGGGCAACATTTCTGTAAAGTTTCATGAATATCCATCCAGTAGTTTCAGAGGAGTTGTCGCTACAAATAAAAGTTTACGGACAGACGGACGGACGCCGCACCACGGCATAAGCTCTGCTGATCTATGACCCAATATGGGTGAAGTAATAAGATGCGTAATGCTATAACAAATCCCAAACCAAAATTATAGATATATACATGCTTACATGCAAACCTAGATCTGCATTTATTGCACATTTCCATGGGAGCCCAGAATTTGCAGAAGACAAAATTACTTATCCAACCCTTTACAACATACTATAAGGAAACCAATTCCAAAATTTAGTTCAGCTAGAACAAAAAATGTAAGAGATATAGACCTGTAAACACAGCTTACACGCAAAATTTGATGTGAAACAGACATATTTTAAGGGCTATCAGAATTCGGGTTCCATGGGAGCCCAGGGGTTACAGGAACCAAAATTACTTAAGCAGCCCTTAGGATAATGCTATAAGGAAGCTAATGGCCAAATTTGGTTGTGCTAGGGTAAGAATTGTAAGAGATATAGACTTGTAAACACAGCTTACACGCAAAATTTGATGTGAAATGGGGCACATTTTATGGGCTATCATAATTTGCGTTCCATGGGAGCCCATGGGAGACAGGAACCAAAATTGCTTATGCAGCCCTTAAGATAATGCTACAAGGAAGCCCATGAACACATTTGGATGTGGTAGGATAAGAAATGTAAGAGATATAGACTTGTAAACACAGCTTACACGCAAACCTTGATGTGGGACGCCGACGCCAACGCCGACGCCGACCCCGGGGTGATTACATAAGCTCTCTTATTCTTCGAATAGTCGAGCTAAAAATGAATTGTCGGAATTCATCGATAATTTATTGGAATGTAAAACTTTGTTGAATCTCGCACAAGTCTAACGTAAAATTCAGACTTTATTAAAGAAACTAACACTCCAAATAACAGCAAAATTTGAACTACAAACCCCGTTTATCAAATCTTGAGCCAGGTGTTCAGGTCATAAGATAATGTGGATATGCTGAATAAAATTATAGGTTTATTCAACGGTTTTCAAGATAACCGTGATTGAATATGTGTAAAATGAATTATAAGTTGGTAACTCTTAATTCGACATTCCAGTTTTGGGGTTTGACCTAGCTGGATAATGCCGTTTATACCGTTTCTATAGAGGTTTTATTCTCAAAATAGGTAAATTATATACATACACCTCGTCGTCAGTAGGTTAAGAAATGGTGGATATATGCTGTACAATTTTTCTGTTGTTGGCGGGATAGCTACTTTAATTTTCTCACGTAAGTTAGGAAAGTTTACACAACAATAAATTACCTATAGAAAACATGAATTTAATCTATTTTAAACTGCAAGCAATACACTAACTGACAAAGGAACCAAGTATAAATAAGTACTACTTAATTTAGTTTTTTAAAGTAAAGCCGCCAAACAGTTTACTGGATGAATCATATAAAGACGATCTTACTGGCATTCCAATCCTGAATGTACACGGCATCCTGCGTAGAATGGCAGCATCCACATCCTGCGGTCTGTTTGTGGCCCCCATAATTATCACCTGACAGGTGGAGTCTGTGTTCAGTCCATCCCAGAAACTCATGAACTGAGTCTTGATCATCAGTGTAGCCTCGTGATCATTCGAAGATCGAGATCTCAGGAACGAATCTAAACACGAGAAAAAGAATATAAGAATCCATCATGAGTATCCATGTGAGATAGAGAAATCTCACCTGAGGGGTTAGAATTGCAACCAGGGACGAGGCTCAATAACGTGAATGGATGCATGACGTCATTGTGTTAAAAAACATTAAAACGTTAGTTATTGGCGACGTCAATGCAAAAAATGTCAATGATATGCAAGAAAAAGAATCCATCATGAGTTTATCCATGCGAGATAGGTAAATCTCACCCTCGGGATCAGAATTACAACAAGTAAGTCGGCAGAACCTCATCCCTGTTTACAATTCTGACCCTCAGGTGAGATTTCCCTATCTCACATGGATACTCATGATGGATTCTTATAATCTCACATGAGGAAAATGCCTATCTCACATGAGCAGAAATGGGAGAAAAGATCTGTCTTACATGTACAAGGAGAAATAAATCTTGGTGAAAAGAAATAGCTTTGAACTGAAATGAGTTGAATTAAGGTTTTATAGCGCACCAACGGAAAAAGTTTATATGGCGCCAACAGGTATGTACATTCCAGGACCCACTCTCCATTTACATTAAATAAACTAGTAGTCATTCCATTTTTTGCGAAGCCATGATCATTGTTTTCTGCCACCACTCAAGTAGCACCTGAAACAATACAGGGGTGAACCGAAAATCATAAATCTCCCCTCCTACAGAAGATTAACTACCATACGTAGTGATTGACTCTCGGACATACACTCACCTATTTCATCTATGAATATAATGGATGGCTGCAATTTTATTGCCTGAAAAGAGTAGAAAAACAGTATAAGACATGTATAAACTTTATTTATTTAACATCGATTACCACTCAAGCTACGCACTTATACAAATCACTCTTGATGGCAAGGATGACAGCGTTGGCGTGATCTTGATGTGGGGCAAAACGGAAAACCCGAGTCTGATTAGGCAACCACCGTATATATACGCAAGTTGACAAGTTATTCACAAACAGGTGTGGGAGAAATTGCTATACAGAAGAAAAACACATTTATACAAGATCAACTCTAGCAGTTTGCCATTTTGTAAACCACAGTCCAAACTGGCAGTTAAAGTAAGTTTTGAAGGAAGATATTAAATGTTGCAGAAATTCTTCATTGTATATCTCTTTCACTATTTAAAATCAATAACTGCATTTCCAACTTTGTAAAATCAATTAATGAACTCTGAGAAATTTTTCAGCAGAGAACACATTTGGGCAAATCAAATTCTTTCATGGAAGGAAAATTCTGATTCTGAGCAGTTTTCCTTAGCCTTAGTTTACAATTTAACCACCAAAAGAGGTAAGTGGTACTTACAAAACACAAAATATTACTACTTGTCATTAAACTATAATATTATTATCCCTAATAGGTCGTTTTTGTACCACCTGATATGACACATTTGCGGGTGATAACCTGTGCGGGATGATAATCCGGAAGTAAGTGACGTCTATAACCTGCAAGCTAGTTTTAACATCCGTTTAAATTTCGTTCCCGTTAAAATGGATGCAGGGGAAAAAATGTGTCAACAAAGCGTTTGATTCAGGTATGTCTCTGCCGCAACCGGTATTTCGATTCATCCAGTACTTTCTGAGATTAACCCTTCCAAAGGTCCACGGTCATGTACGCTTGCTTTCATTTTCCAATACTTTGGGAGGGCTAATCTAAGAAAGTCTATACGAATCGAAATACCAGTTTGCAGTGGACGAAAATGCCCACTTTGTAGCTTTTACTAAAACAAAAAGTTAAATATAAAGTTATTAAGCAAAAACACATGAATACAGCACTTTGTTAATATTAACATTTTCAAATATTAACATTTCCAAAATCGATAAAAAACATAAATAACAAGAGGCCCTTGGGCCTGTGGATGCTCTACTGGCTAACATGGCTCTTATAACATCAATGAAGCGAGAGACTGCCACTTATGTTTTTTTGAAAGTTTTGGGCAAAATACAGCTTATCAACTAAATCAAGGGCTGTAACTAAAAAATCTGGTAAAGTTTGGTAAAGATCAGATAAAAATGAAGGCCCTACCGTATTAACGAGGCAAAATATAGCATTTTTAACTAAATCAATAGCCATAACTCCTCTGTTACTGGTCCGACTGGTCCAACATAGGGCTAAAAAAAAAAAAAAAAAATGAAGGTGCTAGAGTGTTCACAAGGCTTAATATGGCATTTTTCAGCAAAACAAGGGCCATAACTCCGGTGAAATTATTCCGATCTGGCTGGTTTTCGAACTTGTCCAAGCTTTCATTGATATTAACAACCTGTTAAAAGGTTGTTTGGTAAAGATCGGATGAAAAATGAAGGCCCTAGAGTGGTCACAAGACAAAAGTTAACGACGGACGGACGACGGACAACTCGCCATCCCATAAGCTCTGCTGGCCCTTGGCCAGTAGAGCTAAAAAAGTTGCTCTTTTCAGTACTCAGTTATCAATGATGAATATATTGCAACTCTTCACTTTCCAAATCACACCTGATAGATCTGTAAATATTTCAAAATAATCTTTTATGGTGTGTGTAGTATAATGATAAATACATTTTTCCACATCACACCTGATATCATCTATCGAACAATATCAATTGATATTGAATTCTCAGGATATCAGGTGTGATATGGAAAAAGGAGAGTAATAATTTTTATTACATTTCTATGCGTGAAATATCGGGATTTCTCAGTTCAAGAATATTCATAATCGCTAACTCAGGACACAATAATAACTAATGTTGCTAACTAAGAACACAATAATAACTAACATTGCGACGTGCTTTCACTCACTCGCGTGCGCTCGTTCGTGTAAAGAACCACACGTCTACCACTCGTGAAGGATTTCCCTATAATCGATCCAGCAGTTAAATAATCTCTATATAATTACCAGAGAGAAGACTGCCTCTGCCCTTTTCTGTGATTCACCGTACCACTTGTCTACCAGAGAGGATACCTGAAGGTTGATGAAACGGGCACCTAGGGAAATATAATGGGCGTTGTCTTTTAGTTGATGAATACAGTATTAATATGAATATTATCACATAAAATGACTGCTGGGAGAGTTTAAAAGCATAATTACCATAATACACTATTGGTATAACTTAATGTCAATGACGTAATGTTAAGGTAATCTTTCTGACATTGTGTTACGTTAAACAGAATCTCACATTTGCGCTATAAATGTAATCATTGAATTACTGTAATTAAACTCGTTGACAAAAATAATATGATCTCATAGTTTCAATAATAAGTAAATTACCTTAATTCCTTATTAATGTATAAAGCAAATTTACAAGGGGCTACCACCTGTCGACCAGAGATGATATTGAAGATTGATGAAACAGGCACCTAGGCAATATAATGGTCAGTTACACAATTATAGGTAATGGATTTAATGCATAAGCAAGTTTTACAAGCTCCAGTGAATATATATTCATGTTTAGAATATTCATTATAATGTAACAGCAGCATTGTAAAAGAAGGAAATCTTTAAGAGGGTACATCAGGAGTTTCATGGGGCCCAGTTTCGATGTAAACTTAACAAATATTGATATTTTCTAAGGGCCAAATCACAATGAACCGGCCTAAATTAAGTTTGGCTACTGCCACTCTTTAAGTAATAGCCAGTTTTATTTTCGTGTTCAATCGCGGTAGCTGTAATGGTTGGGGTCGAACTGATAAGTACGAATAATAGGAAAATAGTTCGTGTGCGCATGCGCGAAAGGGATACTTCCTTTTTCTGTATCGGCAAAGTTAAATTGTTATTAATTTACTTTCATTACCTTAACCGTCTCTATAACAACATCATCATTATGTCTGGACTTGGCAAACCAAGGCAGAATGATGGGGCCAAGTGAAGCAGAACGAGGAGCACCACGACAAAGCCAGAAGTGCCCAAAAAGAAGGGATGAACATTGACCATGCCGGTCCAGGATTTCGAAGACGAGGAAATTGAGACACCTAAAAAGGGACGCCAGTTTCGGAGTCTGAAGGCAAGGACGAATTGTACAATTACACAGCGATCACAGTTCAGGGTCGAAGGGTAAGATATCCACGAATAATTTTGTGGATGCGACAAGGTTTTAAAAGCCTCCAAGATATTCCCCATGGAAATAAATACACGTGACACAATAGCGAAACACAGGTTGGTGAGACAGATACTACAGATTTTGGCATGTCCGATATGCAGCGAATGAGGTGTGGAGGGGACGATATAGCTATCCATGTCCCAACCCAGATATGTCAGAAGATATGGCAAAATCAATATATCAACATATCCATATTACTGATGGGCAACATTGAGTTGTTGGAATTGTGTGCTGGTGATGACACTTTAAAGTAAATGCGAATAGTATTTTAGAGTAGAAACCAAGCAACATCAATGAAAAGATCAGTACCATTGAAAAATGGACTGATGCATTTTTTAATATTCACCAGTATATATACATTCAAAAGCATGACAAGGCTGGCAGAGTTGATAATCATCAGGGGTGGCATATCATACACAGGCTATGCCTGTACAGTGTACAATGAGCAATTCAGGTCGCAGCAATCAATCCAGCCTGCATCATGGCTACTATCAACCCTGATCTTTGGTTAAGGGTCATGTCAATCACTTGGCTCGAATGCTAGGTCCAACCAGCATACAGTCGACTACAGACTTAATAATAATAATGGAAATAAATCAAAAACATCTTCCTGTAATGATTTCAACAGAGGTAACTGTACATATCTTACTGCAGATACAGTCACGTGTGTGCAGTATGCAATGCCAACCAACATGGCAGATGGAACTGGGCCCCTGGGTTTCAACAGATGCGAAAAAAAAGTTTTCAGAGGGCAGGGTCCCTACACTTACGCGACAGACGTGAAACACATCAGAATGGGATTACATCTATTAATATCATTAGTGTTTTGTCCCTGGTCCTTTTAACACAAGACCAATACATAATTTGAGATATCCCCCATTGGTTTAGTTCCTAAAAAGGTCGAAGGGGAATTCAGATTAATACATCATCTGTCATACCCACCGGGATATTCAGTGAATGACTATACCGATCCAAAATTATCCACGGTCCAATACACAAATTTTGATGAGGCAGTCCACATGGTCCCAGAATTGGGGAAAGGGTATCTACTAGGAAAATCAGATGTAAAATCAGCTTTTCGATTGTTACCGGTTATACCCAGATGATTTTGACCTACTTGGTTTCCATTTTGAAGGAAAATACTATTTCGATAAGTGCCTTTTGGATGTTCAATAAGCTGCAGTACATTTGAGAAGTTTGCTATCTTCCTGGAATTTTGTATAAAAAAAATGCACCCATCCATGTACAGTTATACACTACCTCGATGATTTTCTGTTTGGCGGCAGATAAACACTACGAATGTGAGTGTCTTATGACACATTTTCACAAGTGTATGCACATGCCTATCGCAAAAGATAAAACCGAGGGTCCCAAAACAAAGATTTGTTTCCTGGATATTGAGATTGATTCTGAGGAAATGGTTATACGTATTCCCAAACGAAAATAGAGTAGATTGTTGAAAAAAAATCAAGAAATATTATCAAGAAAAGGCAACTTTAAGAATGATGCAATCCTTGATTGGGGTACAAAATAATAACTGCTTATTTACAAGTAAATTCTTTCTTAGGTTGGGCTCATGGTTAAGCATATAATGCCAGTATTTTATTCAAAATATTTGATGAATTTAAATTTATGACCTGATCAACATGGTGCTAACAACACATTTTAATTCAAATGACATTTTTATCATGAATTAAAATATTTTTAAAATGTTTCTTCTAGAAAAAGCCTGATGTACTCCTTTTGAAAGTTGCTATCAAGAAAGTAAATATTTATTTTATATCTTACTAAATGAATGTACCGGAGAAAAATGTTCACAAAAACCCTTCCAGTAACATGAGGTCAATGACCTTGAAGCTCTACTGATAGGTTTTAATAGCCGGATCAGCATTCCTGTGAAGTTTCATGAAAATCTGTCAAGTAGTTTCAGAGGAGTAGTCACTACAAGCTTTTACTATATAACTTATGGTAAACAAAGACGGCCGCTGGCAGCCATGTTTAATGTTGAATCAAAATGAATTTCGACAAGGACCAACATCTTGTCATGGTGATCATTTTAGAAAAAGTCCCATATCGATATCAAGTAGTCGCTACAAATTTGTTTTTTAAAAATCAAATTTTAGCAGTGGTGGCCATGTTGAATTTCCGCCTGACCTGAAATTTTGCTAGGATCAACTAGACATCAAGAGCAAAATTCCTTTAAAGTTTAATAAAAATCTGTCAAGTAGTTTCAGAGGAGTATTCGCTACAAATTTTTTACTATATAACTCTATCTAAACAAAGATGGCCGCAGCAGCCATGTTTAACATCGAAACAAAATGATTTTCGACAAGGACCAACATCATGTCATATTGATAATTTTAGAAAAAGTCCCAGATTAATATCACTTATTGTTTTCAAGAAGTAGTCGCTACAAACTTGTTTTTTAAATTATTTTAGCTTTGGCGGCCATCTTGGATTTCACAGCATCGTGAATTTTTGCTAGGATCAACTAGACATCATGGGCAACATTCCTGTAAATTTTCATGAAAATCAATCCAGTAAATTCTGAGGAGTAGGCGCTACAAAAAAACGGACGGATGACGGACACCACACGAAGGCATAAGCTCTGCTGATCTTCGATCAGTAGAGCTAAAAACTGATTACCTGCTTACCTGCTGCCTTTGCTGTTGCTTTGGCAATCATGGTCTTGCCACATCCAGGAGGCCCGTACATAAGTACACCTGAAACATTATGTCAGTTGAATTGAATTGGATTTTATAGTTGCACCAACAGCTAAGGTCATATGGCGCCTTTCCAGCTTCCATTGGTGCAGGAAACACCTGGGTAGAACCATTAACATTAACGTTCCGTAAGTGACTTCAAGTCAGAGACTTAGGCTAAATAAAATTATACCTGTTTACTGTAACCCGACCGACCCTCTGAAAACACCCCCGACTTCATTTTCTTTTTATAAAAATAAAACAAAAAAATGAAAAAAAAATTGAGAAAAAGATTAAAAACCAAAAAAAATTTGAAAAAATAATAATGTTTGCGCGATCACGGTGCAATTTTCAATTTTGCTGTGCGGTTTTGACAGCGATTGAATTTCACAGTATGCGGCGCACAGGACTGGTATAAAACAGTCAAAATGGCGTCTCCCAGTGCTGTTTTGGCTGTACAGTTTCAAAAATGCCAGCACATGGAAGCGCTCAATGTTATGGCGTGCACTCTCCATAAAGAACTGATTGTTGAATTGTTTGACAAGTACCACAAACAGGTCGGTAAATGCCCAGAGTTTCAGGCCACCTGTCGTAAGTTTGTTTCTAAAATAGTAATATGTAATGTGCATATGTTTACTTGCTTCTTAGCACTAAACATTGGCAACGACTACTACTGCATTATAACTGCTTGAAGAAGTTTGCCGTTCCATAATAATTATTCTTTGAACTCAACCTCACAATAACTATCATGAGAAATTGATAAACATTTATTACTTTCTGATGTTAGAGAAGTAATATGTCAACACTTTTACAAAACTATTCAAATGGTCAATAAACATTTGACATTATAAGCAAGAACTGCTCTTGGTTATGTCAACCACAGAATTTGACTACACCTGTGGGTCCCCCATCCTTCCTGACGGTCATACATTCAGGAAGAACATGGAAGTCAAGTCACTCATAACATGTCAGGCCATACTGGAGATCACACTGTATGGAGCTGGACTGATCCCAGCCGACTCATGTGCTCATTGTCCTGCTGTTGTAACTGACTCTCTTCCGGACTTACGGATAATTTTTAAAACTGTTTTACCCCATTGCAAGTGTTTGGGAAAAGAGGCAGTTGTTGCCAGGCCTTTTGGGAAACAATAAAACATACACAATTTCATATTGTTATCTATTGTAGTTTTTAAAATACCACATTTTCCCATTCATCAAAGCTCATTGCCACCTTAAATGTAACTTTGCCAAAAACTAAAATAATAAAATAAAATAAAATGCCTACCGTACCTACCTACACTATTTTTTTCGGCAATGTTACAGTAAACACATGTATAATTTTATTTGGCCTTATAAAGAAGTGTGAAGCATTATTTATAAGCTTTATAAAATGTAAATTAACAATTCATTTTTGTTCCAACAAAACAGTACACATTTGATTGGTAACAATGAACTATTTAATGTTTTTCATTGTGAGTCACCGATTGTTTATGTACACTACTGTGCATTTCAGGGTGCCCAGACGTCGAATATGAATCGAGATTTTTTTTTATTACTTTCTATATCTTTTCATACCTGATATAATTGAATAGAATGAAAACGGACACCTCTGAATCTGTTTTCAATCTTCGAGTAGCCATCCTCTAAGCTTCACAAAGCCAAAAATTCATTTTGACCACTCATGTTTACATGTAATTTTATTGACAGTCAAAAAACAAAATGGCGACGGCGGAACATTCCATTTTTCTAGGGTAGGGTGACTTAAACAAGGGGCCCAAGAGGGCATGTATCGCTCTACTGGCTATATGGAATCTTTAATGAGGAACACAACAACAACATGTGCAACTAGGCTTGGTACTGATCACTCCTGTCAAGTTTCAAAGAAATCCAGCCAGGGTTCAGGAAAAATTGTCTGGATAAAGTTTGTCTAATTAGGCCATAACACATTCAACCAGAACACAGCGATGATAGGCACAACTAGGCTTGGTACTCCTCAACTCTGCCAAAATTCGTTCAAATTTGGACAGGAGTTCAGAAGAGACTAGTCTTGATAAAGTTTGTGTATCAAAACCTGTAAAGGGCTATAACTCTGCAAAAATCATTCAACTGAAACACGGCGATGACATGCACAACTAGGCCTGGTACTGATCATCCCTGCAAAGTTCACTGAAATCCGGTCAGTGTTTCAGGAGAAAATAGTCGGTACAAAATTTGTGTATTAAAACCTTTAAAGGCCAGAACTCAGCCAAAAATCTTTCAGCCGAAATATGGCGATAACATGCTTGGTACTGATCATCCCTGCAGTTTCATTGAAATCCAGCCAAGGGTTCAAGAGAAATAGTCCAGATAAAGTTGGTGTAGTAAAACCTTTAAAGGGCATAACTCAGCCAAAAATCATTCAACTGGAACACGGTGACGATATACATAACTAGATTTGGTACTGATCATCACTGCAAAGTTTCATTCAAATCTGGCCAAACGAAAGCCCTATCGTCTTAATGAGGCAAAATACAGCATTTATTACTAAATCAAGGGTCGTAATTCCAGTGTTACTCATATGGTTTGGCTGTTTTTCAAACTTGTCCGAGCTTTCATTGATATTAACAATATGTGCAAGTTTGGTAAAGATCAAATAATAAATGAAGGTGCTAGAGTGTTCACAAGGCAGAATATGGCATTTTTCAGCAAATCAAGGGCCATAACTCTGCTACTACTCATTCAATTTAGCTACTTTTCAAACTTGTCCCAGTTTTCATTGATAATAACAATCAGTGTAAGTTTGGTAAATATCAAATAATAAATGAAAGTGCTAGTGTTCACAAGGCAGAAATGGCATTTTTCAGAAAAAAACAAGGTTCGGTGTTACTAATCCAATTTGGCTGTTTTTCAAACTTGTTCGAGCTTCATTGATATTAACAGTCTGTGCAAGTTTGGTAAAGATCAAAAAATATATGAAGGTGCTAAAGTGTTCACAAGGCAGAAAATGGCATTTTCCAGAAAAAAACAAGGGCCACAACTCTTGTGTTACTGACCCAGCTTAGCTGGTTTTCAAACTTGTACAAGCTTTCATTGGTATTAACAATCTGTAACAATCTGTAACATTCTGTAACAATCTGTGCAAGTTTGGTAAAGATCAAATGATAAATGAAGTTGCTAGAGTGTTCACAAGGCAGAAAATGGCATTTTTCAGGAAAACACAAGGGCCATAACTCTAGTGTAACTGATCCGATTTGGCTGGTTTTCAAAATTGACCAAGCTTCATTGATATTAACAATCTGTGCAAGTTTGGTAAAGATTTAATAATAAATGAAGGTGATAGAGTATTCACAAGGCAGAAAATGGCATTTTCCAGAAAAAACAAGGCCCATTACTCTGGTGTTACAGATCCAATTTAGCTGTGTTTCAGACTTGTCTAAACTTTCATTAGTATTAACAATCTGTGCAAGTTGGTAAAGATCAATAATAAATGAAGGCTAGAGTGTTTACAAGGCAAAAAATAGCATTTTTCAGAGAAAAAAAAGGGCCATAACTCCGGTGTTACTGATCTTATTTGGCTGGTTTTTGAACTTGTCCGAGCTTTCACTGATATTAAAAATATGTGCAAGTTTAGTAAAGATCAAATAATAAATGAAGGTGCTAGAATGTTCACAAGGCTTAATATGGCATTTTTCAGCAAAACAAGGGCCATAACTCCGGTGAAATTAATCTGATCTGGCTGGTTTTCGAAAGTGTCTGAGCTTTAATTGATATAAACACACTGGCAAAGACTCGTAAAGATCCGATTAATAATAAAGGTGCTAGAGTGTTCACTAAAAGATAACGAACGAGGTACGACGGACGGAAGACGGACAACTCGTCATCCCATATGCTCTGCTGGCCATCGGTCAGTAGAGCTAAAGATCAGTTGACCAACAGTGGTGTAAATAACAAACGCAGTATACTATTTATCTACCTTTTATTTGCTAGATATAATGGTTTTCTTTCCAAAATAAAAGATAAGTATGATCGATTGCTGGAGGTGTTGAACATTGAATGTACATCCGACAATTTCTACAAATAATGCCGCCATGTTTTAATTTTTACAATGTAAACAAGGTGGTCAAAATTAATTTTAGGCTTTGTGAAGCATACTGGATGGCTATGGCAAGATTGTAAACAGATCCAGGAGCATCTATTTTCATTCTGTCAAGTAATAAAAAAATAATCTCGATTCATGTTTGACATCCAGGAACCCTGAAATGCAAAGTAAGAGAAGTATCTTTAGAGGAGATGTTTTTTCCTCCCACCATTTTTTCTGTAAGTATTTTGGTTAGTATTATTAACATTGTTTACAGGGATGAATGTAGTATAGAACAACTCGTTGTTCATGCAGACTTATACCTTTGGGGGCCTGAACTAGACCTGATCGCTTGAACAAGTCTCGTCTTCTGAATGGAAAGATGACAGTATCCTGTATTTGTTCTATGACATCTTCCAGTCCTCCTATGTCTTCCCAAGATATTGTCATAGCCAGTGGATCCACTAAATTGGCTGCTATACAGAGCTCATAATCTGTCAACTGGAAGAAATAGGGTCATATATACATGTGTACATGAAGTCCATGCATAATACTGTATATCAGGGGTGGCTCCAGAATCAGATGTTTGGCGAGTGGGAAAGTAGGATGTTTGTCGAGAAGGGAAGGGTGACGTTTGGTGAGTGGGAAAAGGGGCAGCATGAAATCATGAGTGGTAAATCAGGTGGCACTTTTCGTCATTTATGTAATGTACATAACAATTTTATCAGACAAAATCTTGGCAATTTTTACTCTACGATTGGCTTCTCACTTTGTAGAAAATGGGCACCAATAAAAATGTTTATAAATTATATAAAGTATTGACGCGTCACGTGACTTTTCTATAAATAGACAAAAAGTGGAAAATCACTTATCCTTAAGCTTGGTTTCCATCGGGTTTTTTAACAAGCGATTGTGTCAAAAAGGTCAAGTTTCATGAATTAAAAACATGCTGGTTAAGTATATTCAACAATTTTGTTGTAAAAATGTGTGTTTGTATTGTTTCATCATTCACCTAATCATTATATACAACAATGCGCTTGGTAAGATAAATGTGATATCTTCCTTGACATCATTTTTTCACTATAACAAAAGGTAGCTCTGTGCACAGGTTGTATGAGTTGTCTCTCTTTGGTTAAAAGATATCACAGGTAATAGATAAAGTCTGCTCTCAGCGAGCTGGCTTATTTAAACACCGAGGTGGGCATAGCCCATCGAGGTGTTTAAATAAGCTACGAGCTGAGACAGACTCTATCTTTTTTGTAGCACGGTGTACTTAGTAACACTGTGACGTCATAGTGACCATACTCTAAATTCCAATATCCGGTAGTTGTAGTACGGCATAGACACGCCCCTTTAGTTACCCTAATTTAAAGGATTTAATGCTCTGCATTCATCAAAGGAAATGTCACTGACCATGCTACAATAGATTTTAACTGCATCAGCTAAAAGTGATAAAAATATGACATCAATACAGTGTTTTTGTTTCTACTAAATGACAAGCGACATTATGCGCGTGCATCCACAACACCATATAATAAAGCAGAGATAAAAGGTTCCATTTTTGTACGACTTAATTATATTTTGGGTTGTGTCTTCTGCTTTCAAACTTCAGTGGTAAATGTCTGTCACTTATAAAATCGTTGAAGTTATTTGCAGTGTAAAAAAACAGTTTTAAATCAGAATGTAAGATGAGAACTGAGCTTGGACGGACTATATTCACATTGCTTACTCCCACTTTAATACGACCACCTTGACATTGTATACTCCAAATTAGTTTAATATGCTTACCTTCACATTGCTTACTCCCACTTTAATGTGACCACCTTGGCATTGTATACTCCAAATTAGTTTAATAGGCTTACCTTCACATTGCTGACTCCCACTTTAATATGACCACCTTGACATTGTATACTCCAAATAAGTTTAATATGCTTACCTTCACATTGCTGACTCCCACTTTAATATGACCACCTTGACATTGTATACTCCAAATTAGTTTAATATGCTTCCTTCACATTGCTGACTCCCACTTTAATGTGACCACCTTGACATTGTATACTCCAAATTAGTTCAATATGCTTACCTTCACATTGCTTACTCCCACTTTAATATGACCACCTTGGCATTGTATACTCCAAATTAGTTTAATATGCTTACCTTCACATTGCTGACTCACACTTTAATGTGACCACCTTGACATTGTATACTCCAAATTAGTTTAATATGCTTACCTTCACATTGCTGACTCCCACTTTAATGTGACCACCTTGACATTGTATACTCCAAATTAGTTTAATATGCTTACCTTCACATTGCTTACTCCCACTTTAATGTGACCACCTTGACATTGTATACTCCAAATTAGTTTAATATGCTTACCTTCACATTGCTTACTCCCACTTTAATGTGACCACCTTGACATTGTATACTCCAAATTAGTTTAATATGCCTACCTTCACATTGCTGACTCCCACTTTAATGTGACCACATTGACATTGTATACTCCAAATTAGTTTAATATGCTTACCTTCACATTGCTTACTCCCACTTTAATGTGACCACCTTGACATTGTATACTCCAAATTAGTTTAATATGCCTACCTTCACATTGCTGACTCCCACTTTAATGTGACCACCTTGACATTGTATACTCCAAATTAGTTAAATATGCCTACCTTCACATTGCTTACTCCCACTTGAATGTGACCACCTTGACATTGTATACTCCAAATTAGTTTAATATGCTTACCTTCACATTGCTGACTCCCACTTTAATGTGACCACCTTGACATTGTATACTCCAAATTAGTTTAATATGCTTACCTTCACATTGCTGACTCCCACTTTAATGTGACCACCTTGACATTGTATACTCCAAATTAGTTTAATATGCCTACCTTCACATTGCTTACTCCCACTGTAATGTGACCACCTTGACATTGTATACTCCAAATTAGTTTAATATGCTTACCTTCACATTGCCTACTCCCACTTTAATGTGACCACCTTGACATTGTATACTCCAAATAAGTTGAATATGCCTACCTTCACATTGCTGACTCCCACTTTAATGTGACCACCTTGACATTGTATACTCCAAATTAGTTTAATATGCTTACCTTCACATTGCTGACTCCCACTTTAATATGACCACCTTGACATTGTATACTCCCAATTAGTTTAATATGCTTACCTTCACATTGCTGACTCCCACTTTAATATGACCACCTTGACATTGTATACTCCAAATTAGTTTAATATGCTTACCTTCACATTGCTTACTCCCACTTTAATATGACCACCTTGACATTGTATACTCCAAATTAGTTTAATATGCTTACCTTCACATTGCTGACTCCCACTTTAATATGACCACCTTGACATTGTATACTCCCAATTAGTTTAATATGCTTACCTTCACATTGCTGACTCCCACTTTAATATGACCACCTTGACATTGTATACACCAAATTAGTTTAATATGCTTACCTTCACATTGCTGACTCCCACTTTAATGTGACCACCTTGACATTGTATACTCCAAATTAGTTTAATATGCTTACCTTCACATTGCTTACTCCCACTTTAATATGACCACCTTGACATTGTATACTCCAAATTAGTTTAATATGCTTACCTTCACATTGCTGACTCCCACTTTAATATGACCACCTTGACATTGTATACTCCCAATTAGTTTAATATGCTTACCTTCACATGGCTGACTCCCACTTTAATATGACCACCTTGACATTGTATACTCCAAATTAGTTTAATATGCTTACCTTCACATTGCTTACTCCCACTTTAATATGACCACCTTGACATTGTATACTCCAAATTAGTTTAATATGCTTACCTTCACATTGCTGACTCCCACTTTAATGGGACCACCTTGACATTGTATACTCCAAATTAGTTTAATATGCTTACCTTCACATTGCTTACTCCCACTTTTTTTAACATTGCTTCTGCCTGAAAATAAAGAGAAGTGTATATATTAACAAAAGGCCTGAAACTGTGAAAAGACCAGGTCATGTGTGCAATTACTATTATTATCAATAATTTGCTATGAAAGATCAAAAATGCAAAAAGGTCCCAGAACCTAATGAAAACTGAAATTCTGGAAAAACTGAATTAAACACAATTTTTTTATCCAAAATGTGTGATGACCTGCGACAATTTGAGGGGGACAGGCTTATTATCACAACTGTGGCTATGTCATGTTTTTGCTATGTGTTATTCCAAGGTTATCATGTGTTGACTTGTAAAATGTTAAATCAAACAAGTTATCCTAACTGAGAAAAGGATTACAAATTATGTGGTATTTTTTCAAAAAAGATATATCTCAAAGATTGTATCTGAATTCTAAATAAACTGTGAATTTATTATTTTCTTTCAATATTGATGTTATTACTCATGCTTATTGTAAAAGGACGAGGAAAACTCAGAACATGCAGGGTGGTTTGAACTTGGGACCTCCCACATGCAAGGCTTATTCTCTACTTCTGATGTTGCCATAAAAGCTAGCTCTGTGGCATATCTGTAGTAACGCACTTACAATCCTAGCTATTTACGTATACCCCCAAATGAGTGCTACTACACTTTTCTCTAGCTGTGAGAATCATACCTCTTATGGTTTTATATTCTGTACTGACCATACAGCTGTGAATCCTAGGTATATGGCATGACTCCAGGTCACACTTTTCAGCAAGGCTTTTGAAGGCATAACGCAAAGGCCTGCCTAAAAAATGCTGTATTTCAATTGTCTTAACCTTCCTTACCACATGCCCATGCATAACAATTGAACTGATTTCTATTCATGACTTTCACATCCTCTCATTAGTTATACCCACGTTTTTGAAAAAAATAAGGGTATATTAAAATCCCCTCCGTTTGTCCGTCTATCCGTCCATCCGTTACCGCATCTCCTCCTAAACCGCTGAACGGAATTCAACCAAACTTAGGGTATAAGTTCATCTTATGATGACGGCGTGCAAGAGCAATATTATTTTGGGCTCTGAGCCCAGGGGCCCTCATGGGTGGTAGTGTGGGAGTGGGGGGTCAAAAGGTCAAATACACTAAAATTCAATTACACTGTCATTTTTCCATAGTTTTGCACATAACTTGGTATATGTAATCGTCTATGAAAAATAAACAACATATCAAATGATTTTATTATTTCGCAAACTCAGACGTCTGCCCGGGGGCCTCCTACGTCATCGGTGAGGCATGGAGGAAGGGGCATCAAATACACTTATAATTAATTATGGGGTAATTTTTTCTTACTTGTGCACATTAATTGGTATAATAGTCGTCTATGAAAGAAATATACAGCATGTCAAATGATTTATTATTTAAAACTCAGAGTGTAATTTTAGTGTAGGTTACGAGTTCAACCCCACGAAGTGGTACTTCTTTTTTTGTACCGCTATTGAATTCCGTCAAACAATCTTGGTTTTATTTATTAAATATTCAATAATGGTTTGTTTCCGCTAACGGCTTCAAAAAAAATAGGGTAGGTAGGTAGGTAAAACTTTTTTTTATATTATTAATGACCTTATTTTTGTTAATGAAAAACACTTTTAATATGATAAAAAATACTGGGGAAGGTATTTATAATTACTACCTAGATAATACATGGTTATGGCCCTTTTTCAATTAAGAAATAGAACATCGTTTATGGTGAATTATCGTTTAATATATCATGGTTTGGAGTTCAATTCTAAACAATAATTTCACGAGCCCGAAAGGCGAGTGAATTTATTGTTTACAATTGAACGACAAACCGTGATATATTACACGATACTTCACCGTAAACAATGTGTTTTTTTTCTATTCTAATACCGCTAAAACGCGAAAATAGTGCGCACAACTGAAATCTTTCGCATTGCCTTGCTTACTCTCCTAACGCTGCAAAAATTACAGTGATATATCGTTGAATATAACGAGATATTTTAAACTAGGCTCTATAGTGCGGGTGTATTAGAATATTTGGTAATGTATACTGGAAACCCCAGGGGTCGTGCGTTCAAATCTCACTGGAGGCATGTTTTTAATCAGAATACGCGTAATACATTGTAATGGCGTTCTACTTTAACCGGTGTCGAGTTATATTTGTTCCCTTGTTATCACATCGAAAACGGTTATTTACCCCTTGTAAATTTTTCGAGTAATGCGTCCATGGGACGCACGTTTAAGAATGATGCGTCCTCAGAAACAAATGTGCGCCTAGGACGCGGGGCGCAGAGCAAAATGAACCACTGATTTTTTCTGTGCAAAGTTGACACGACTGATAAATACAATGAATACATTCCGAAACAAATACGTATTTCAAACTTTTAATGCATTTAACAGGGGCACAGATTAACTGTTTTTGACTAGGAGTCTCTGGGCCCCTTGCTTGCAAAAGTTAGGGGCCCAGCTTCAGAATCATTAGCCCAGAGTGTCGCATGTCACTTTATTCAGAGGGTTACATTAAAGTATACTTACATATACATATACTAACTAAATGCTACCAATCTTTGGAAGAAAACTCGGAATTCTTTACAATTTTTTTCTGACTAAAGAACGCATCAATGTATTAATAATAAACAGGAGAATAGCAAAAATTTGTTACAAATAAACGAGTATTTAAAAATATAATTATAATTTCCAGTATAATAATTACTGATTGAATTTATGTTCATTCGCCGCGAAGCTGGTAGTAGGAACCGCCATATAACTGTCGTGACCCAGTATACATAATCAGGGCATCTAATTTTACCACATCCGCTTTTCCAAAATTGTCTTCTGCTTCGATGTTTTCTAGAGTATTTGAATAATTATGCATTAAAATAACTGCAATTAGAAAAAGTTGCACCTTTTACCTGTGCAGTTTCGACTCGGCGAACTCCGAGTCTGTCTACGCAAAGTATCTTGGCGTTATCAGTGCTCAAAGAAAATTATTTTAAGAGACAGGCCCAGGGCTTGTTGCTTCTGAAAATGGACAGGCCCCGATTTGAAATGGACAGGCCCTGATTTGAAATGGACAAGCCCTGATTTAAAATGGAAAGGTCCAATATTTTTTTCTTATTGGAAATGTGTCTTTATTCACTTTTATAGCACACATTAATTTTGGTACGTATGTATTAATCAAGCTCAGAACCTCCTCTGACTATATTTTTCTTTTTGCTACCACTTTATGCTCCCTGGTCAGTGGACTTATTTACCATTTCGTTTGAAATATGTTAGAATAGTATATTACATAGTAATTTATAACCAATGCAAAGGAGAGTACTAGCACTTTTGCAAAACGATAATAATCAGAGCCGACTTGGTGAAACTGGAGCTAAACTTGGAGCCAAATTTTTAATCAGGTTTTATGAGACTATCAGAGCCTCCTCTGGCTATATTTTTTTCTTTTTGTCACCACTTTCTCCAAGTAAAGAATAAGAAGCCTAGACTAGAATTCATTTAAAAGTAGAATTCCAGGAACTCCTTACACCTTAAATAATGAATAGAAATATACTTTATATCTGTATTTATACATATACAGTATATATATTTTTCTTTCCACCAACATGTATTTGTAAAGGACAGTTTTTCTTATTTGATTATGTAAAAAAAAAAATATATATCCGAAATTATGTACCATCCGAACTACTATGACACCGCACTTTTACGGCCCGAACATTTCACAAACATTCAATCGAAATACCATCAATAACGAATTGTTTTCATGCATTAGTGTGTTTTTCATGACAAAAACGGTATTTCTTATCACAAAGGAAAGAAAACACAACCCTAATAGCAGAATAATGAGTTTTATGTCAACAATTGTCGACCTCAAAGTTGTGACAAACTGCCGACACGAAGCCAGGCAAAATATTCAAACTTCTTATTGTTTCAATGTGTGTATAACACATTTTAATTACTTTATTGCAAGTGTTTTCACAGTTCACAATACACATGGGAGTATTTTGTCTTGAGGAACTTGAGCTTGAGATCCAGTAAAACAGATTTTTTAAGACAGGCCCGACGGGCTCCTCGTCTGCAAAATGAGACAGGCCCGGAATGGATTTCGAGGAGCCCCGGGCGTCAGGCTATCCTATTTCTTGAGCACTGGTTATTACGCCGAGAGCTTTTCGCGCAGTTGATTCCCACGCTGAGTAGTTTTATCATCCAAACTCTGCTTAAGTACGCGATTTGTACATTCCTCACTCAGCGTGAAAGAGTAAAGTGTGGGTATCGCGCGAGCTCTACTGTATATGAGGGTACCAACCCCGCACCCCTGGCATCTTGAGTACTGGCTTTTTTTGGGCATGGCATCTTGAATACTCCCTAACAGAGGGTTGGCATCTGGAATACTATTTGAACCATGCGAGGCCGCGCAATGGCCGAGCCCGAGGGCCCGCAGGGCCCGAGCTCTCTAGGGGGGTCCGGGTGCATGCTCCCCCGGAAAATTTTGAAACCTAGGTGCTCTGAAATGGCATTTCCAGCAATCTGAGACATAAATTAGCTTAAATTTAATTTTTTGGATGGAGAAAAATACGGCGTACGCGTATGAAAAACTGCGATGTCGGCGTACCACAACCCGGCGTACGGAATACTGGCTAATATGGGTCGGAATCCGGCGTACGAAAAAGGGGGTCGGTACCCTAGTATATGTGTTGCGTGATATTTGAAGGTTTCAAATATCAAAAATAAAAAGGTTGGAGGTATGTAGTAGGACTCAGTTAGGGGTGTATGTAAATAGATAGGTTTATAAGCGCGTTACTACTGTCTCATCGCGCAGCTAGCTTTTATGGCGATATCGGTAGAGCGTCCGCTTCACATGCAAGGGGTCCCGAGTTAAAACCCGCCGAGTGGATGATGTCATGTGAAAGTTATGAATGGTTCTTAGGTTGAGGCTAAGCAAAAGTACACCAGTGTTATTGACAGGTAACTATTGAATTTAACAAGCGAAATTGGCCTGGGTCAGTATGTGAAAATGAAAGTAGGAAACATGAAATTGTATGTAAAATGATTTACCCTTTCTCTGGCTTTTTGCTTTTCTTTTCTAGTTGGGTCCATTGCACTTGTCATATAATTCACGGCAAAATATGTCAAAGCAATGGATGCCGCAAGACCTATGGCTGATGAAATCAACTTTGCTATCATTTCACGCCTCGCTATTGCGTCACTAGCTTCATTTGAAGCTCTAAGGCCCAGTTCTTGAAACATATCAGTTTCAGCAGCAACATCAGTAGCGTTATCTATAGGAGTCGGAAATTTCGATTTTACAAATTCAATTAACCCCAAAAATCTTTCACGAAGAGAGTCAACATCCAAAAAATTACCGGTCGCAGCCATTTCTTCGCCTGAATAAATTGATCTGTAGAAGCTTTATAACCAAGCGCCTTGTCAGTAATTCTTAAAGGAAAAGATCATACAGATCAAAAACAATCCTGAAACAAACCTAGACTTCCGGTTCTTTGACAGTTGGCGGGAAACTGGAATTTGGTAAGATTGATTCTCAAAAACTAAATATATATATAAGTTAAACGAAAAAGCTGGCTAGACCTCCGATGGAGAAGCGCGTCCACACGCCGCTCTCACACTTCCAATTATGATCAACTACCTTCAAGACTTATTCGCAGTTATTGAATAAATGTGTCATCATGATGATTTAGTTGCCAAATAAGCCATCAAGCTAGAGCTATGTAATAAGCCATCAAGCTAGATCTATGAAATAAGCCATCAAGCTAGAGCTATGAAATAAGCCATCAAGCTAGAGCTATGTCGGCGGGGCCATATGGGCCCTGGTAGGCACTGGTACCTCCACAGAAGCCAGATTGGTTTAGTACACATACTACCCGATGGGTGAAAAGCGATTGGGGATGCTTTTTTTCTCTTTGTATTATTAATTAAACCCGCCCACTCACCCCTTGTATCCACTCCTGTCTATGTGTTATTTACGTCTGGTGTACTAGACAAGGTAACTAATGAATTTAATTTTGTACTCGTGTGTGTCGTTCTAAGGTTTATAGACCGTCCGCCAACTAACACGACAAGGTATCCCTGCCGCGATGGGCACAATAGAGTCTGGTCTTCTCTAGATAAGTGTGTAGGTTGATCTGGTGCTGCTGTGTAGTGTAGTCGTTTCTCTTGTAGATGTGTAGTGTTGTGTCGCTGCAGCTCTATGTAGTTTCGCTGTGGCGGTGAAGTGGTCTGGTTGAGGTGGCCTACATCCGCTAAGGTGGTGCTCCTACATCCGCTACTGGTCGGGTTCTCTGTTTGGGGCCACACCCATCACAGTATGACCCCTGTGCCGCACACACCGCCCGACGTCCTTTCCCCCTTGGTCTACTGTCGATTGTGAGCTCGAAAGGTAACTACCCGCTTTCGGCCACCGGACTCAACTTCAGGATCTGTGGACATCAGATGATGTGTGCTGTGATGGGACGCAGGAGACATCTTCACTTTCGGTCAAATGACACTCAAGCCTACTGAACTACTCCCGTACTTTTGCATTTTCAGTAGTACCGGCATTTTTAGTACCGAACACTATACAGTATAGTGCTCATCCCGGCAATGCATATATAGGGTTGACAAGACCCTACATACCAACACCTGAGTGTCATCAGTGCCCTCTCCGCGACGTGCACGCTGTGAAGATCAGGAGAAGTAATTTTGTACTCATCAACACCAGGGCTTTATATGACGGGGATATGACACCACAGTACTAACGCTGTTATGTTCTGAAAAACTAGTTGTTCAGGTAAGGATATCGATTATACACTGCAGTTATCGATTTTTAATAGGCTTATCGTGACGGGTAGCGAGAGACCTGCGGTACTGCACACCTATTTACATTGCAAACAGACATTATATATCCATCTTTTAACTAGATTATTATATACTTTATATCACCAGAAAGTATAAACAGATAGATAGATAGAAATAACCTTTCTTATGATGTAATTTTATTCCAAATAATGGTTAGATAAATAGGCGATATCTCGAGATAGAAACAAAATAAAACACATTTTTTTGTTTCTTAACGAGTTTACGCAAATAACTGTGCGTCTTTTTTTGGCCATGGTACAGATAATATTAAGTACATATGTAAATGATGTATATGATGAGAAAGCCAAACAAATCATCGGCCTAGTGACGTTTTTTTATTTCGAATAATGATTAATTAAACGGGAGAGATCGCGAGTTGGAAACAGTTTCCCACGTTATATTTTCTTTCTCCAGCAATTTCGCAATCACCATGCTATTTTATGCTTTTTGTCGCTGTATAAACAAATTTTAATTACTGTTTAAATGATTGTCAAATAAATAATCTTCATTATGATGGTGTTGATGCTTTTACAAACAAAGAAAATCTCGAGTCGGCAAACAAAATATAACGCATATATATATTTAACAACTGGCAACATCTTGAGTTGATTAAAATGTAAAACAATTTTAGTTACATTGTGCTAATTCGTTTGTGAAATAAAAAATCTCGTGTTTAATGTATTCTCTTGTCATAACTAACAATTGAGAACTTAACAAATACACAATCACATATAAATAAAAAATAAAACCGACAAACGTGTAAATGATAATTTGAACAACGCATTATTATTGTTTGTTTCTTCGCGGTTTTAAAGTCGCCTAAATTACAAACTTTTAATAAGCTAAACTTTTGACAGACTCGAAATGTAATTAGTCAAAATTAAAATTCTCTATTAAAATCATCTGAATGATTGTAAAGTGCTGTCATTTCAAAGTTGCTCGTTCACATTAAAAGGAATGTCGAAAAGGCTGTTTTGTTAATGTTGATGATTTAGATCTTGAGGCAAGTTTACCGCAAGTGAAAAAATGCGTACGCCATAAAAGTATGTAATATTACATAACATCCTGTCATAAAGTTTGGTGACCCACGCACACACTAATTTACAATAAACACAAGGACACATTTTCTTCAAGAAAACTTACTCAGGCCAGGTTGTCAAGCTAGGCTCGCGTAAACCATTCGCCAAATCGCCATAGGCGTAAAGTAACCCTAACTGGCGAATGAAAATCGTAAGAAATACATAGCAAAATCCAAATCCAAAATCCCGAAGTGTTGTAAGCTAATTAGCGACAATCAATTCGGACCGAATTATCGCAGTGTTTATTGAAAACCGCTGTCAAATTGTCGGTGTGCGATAGACTCCGCCCACTGTTACGCCTCTCGCTGTTGGTCAACTGGTTTGTGTCCCCACGCTCAATATTATCCACATTTAATTTAGTCTTGATCATCTACGTCGTTTGGTTTCAGATACAAACGTCTTGACTCCTTGTGTGGAAAACAGTTCGAAAACTGACATTGGCGGTCTGGCGAATCCAAATCCAAAATCCCGAATTCTAATACACAAAGTCTTTCACTGTTTATAAGCCGCTATCCCGCTGGGTGTTGTTAGCTAATTAGCGACAATCAATTCGGACCGAATTATCGCAGTGTTTATTGAAAAACGCTGTCAAATTGTCGGTGTGCGATAGACTCCGCCCACTGTTACGCCTCTCGCTGTTGGTCAACTGGTTTGTGTCCCCGCGCTCAATATTATCCACATTTAATTTAGTCTTGATCATCTACGTCGTTTGGTTTCCAATACGAGTGTCTTGACTCCTTGTTCGGAAAACAATTTGAAAAACTGAAACCATGTGATCATAATTAATATTTTTTAAATATATTTATTATATCATACTTGACCTTCCAGATATACTTTATCGATAAAATGATGAAGTTTCCTCTTTGTTTATTAGTAATTTATGAAAAAATGCATTGTATTTCTGTTGTTTTGTCATTCTCGCGCTCGATCGATATGACGTCAGTATCTTGTTTTTGTCTGTGTTTATATGTGTCGGCCAATCCGAGAATTCCTGTCTGTTGGAAAAACACGCCCACCGACTCAAAACTTCTTTACAATAAGGCTTCTAGACATTTGTCTAGCAAAGTAAACAAACGTCTAGATGATCTAGACTACATTTAATTGCGTTATCGAGCCAGGTAAAACATCAAATAACGTGGCGCCCTCTAGAGGCCGAAATGGCTGATCAAAACAGAAAGTTTGACAATGTATGTTTAAGAATTAATAATTCAGAGATGCTCTGTTTAAAGGCAGTCGGTCTTTTTGAACTTTACGCTCACTGATGTTCAGTGCCCACTAATTAGATGTACACAAGGTAGCGTAAACTAGAACAGTGGCAAAAATACTCAAAATATTGGTACAATATTAGAATGAAGTGGCTTTTATTACTTATGCTATGCATGATAGTCGTGTTTCTGAATTTTGTCTCAGAATGCAACGCGGTCTTTCTAGCTATTGTGCATATTGAAATGCATTTAATGAAAATACTAAATGGTCTAATTAATGGTGACAAGAGAGTCTGTCCTTTTACATGTTCTTATTATATGCATGCATTCATTCAGTCCATTTTAAAAATTAAATTACATTAAATACAATTTTTAAAAAGGTTTCAATATTGTACAACTCAACTTGTAATTATAAGCACCAAAACAATGAACATGATATGGAAATATTGAAGTCCTATAGGTTAATAAAACATACTCGTTAAACTTACTATTGATGTGTACGCAAACGTGAGGTTTTAGCGCCTTCAATTAAAGTTCAAAAATATCTCGGTAAAAGTCTGGCTAAAGACATTCTAATCTGGCTAAAGGAATTTTTAGGGCTTTAGCCAGATTTGGCTAAAGGGTTTAAAATCCTAGCGCTAGCCTAATCAAGGTCATTTATTCGGGTCCAAAAAAACTTGTTATACCGACAAAGCGGAACACCCATCTAGATTCTAATCCTGTGGGTATGTCTACCACCTCACCCTCACAACCTAACCCCTGATGGGAAAGAACATAATAGGTACATAAGTTAACACAAACAAATTACACACATGAACGGTGGATATAACGTTTTTACCAAGAAGTTATGCCAACTACTTCCCCCCAAAATTTCAAAAATCGCACCATTTTTCCCCACAAAAAAGGCCCAAATTCTGTAAAAAGGCCCTGATATGTGTTTTTATTATCATTATCATTTAAAAAATTATTGAAATAAATGATTGAAAAACAGGTGTATTAGCCATTGACAGATACATTGGGGCAATGCGCCTTGAACGTTGACCTCGCTAATCAATGAATTAACAACAGTCGTTAACTCTCCTTTACCTTTACATAAACAGGTCACTAGGACCAGATCATGAACACCCATGTCCACTATATTACTTTTAATATTAGTAGCCACGCTCGTGACACTTTGCAGATACACTTCCATTAGTCCACAGTGTTCTCCCCAGGCTATTAAGGCATGTCGCATTTAACATGCCTTCACAGCCAAAATGCTTTTGCAACATGCTTTAATTTTGAAAAGTAGTGTACCGGTAACACATTTTAATTATTTCATTTTTGTTTAGCTTAATTAAGTTTAAAACACAATATATAGAATCACTAGCCTATTTCTTATATATAGATCAGGTGTCGTTCTGACAAACTACACATACATATACTTGTGGTCATGTATAAGGATACAATCTGAAGCATATTTTCTCTGATAAAAACGACATGCCTTGAGAAATTTCTGGGGAGAACACTGGTCCAATTTATATGATTTCTGGGGTGCTTTTTTAGCTCACCTGAGCCGAAGGCTCACAGGTGAGCTATTGGGATCACTCTTCGTCCGTCGTCCGTCATCCGTCCGTCGTCGTCGTCGTCGTCGTTAACTTTTGCTTCAAACGACTTCTCCTCAGAAACCGCTTGGCCAATTTCGACCATACTTCACGTGGATGATCATTAGATGTCTGCTTTTTAGATTTGTTAAAATTAGGTCAACGCAACATCCAAGATGGCCGCCAGTACCATATATGGTCAAAACTTTAAAAAATCTTCTATTCAAGAACCGCTGAACAGATTTCGACAGTTTTTCTTTTGAAATGATCGACAACGCCTAGACTATCAAGTTTGTTCAAATGAAGTCCCCGGGGTCAAAAGTGGCTGTGCTCCGGGGGTCCAAAGTTTGTATATTGAGATTTTGCATGTTTTTTATAGACTTACATAGGAAAAAACTTTAAAAAATCTTCTTCTCTGAAACCACAAGGCACAGAGGTCTCATGTATTACATGTAGCATCAGCTTATAGTCCTCTACTAAGTTTGTTCAAATGGTGACCCTGGGGTCAAATTTGTCTCCGCCCCGGGGGTCACAGTTTTACATAGACTTATATAGGAAATATTTTTAAAAAATCTTCTTCTCGGAAACTACAAGAGCCAGAGGTTTGATATTTTGCATTTACTATAAGCTTATGGTCCTTTACCAAGTTTGTTCAAATGGTGACCCTCGGGTCCCATTTGGCTCCGCCCCAAGGGTCACATGTTTTACATAGACATGTATAGGGAAAAACTCAAAAAATCTTCTTCTCTGAAACTGCAAGAACCAGAGGTTTAATATTTTGCATTTGCTATAAGCTTATGGTCCTCTACCAAGTTTGTTCAAATGGTGACCCAGGGGTCAAATTTGGCCCCGCCCCGGGGGTCACAGTTTTACATAGGCTTGTATAGGGAAAAACTGAAAATATCTTCTTCTCTGGAACTACATGGCACGGCGCTCTCATGTATTACATGTAGCATCAGCTTATGGTCCTCTACTTAGTTTGTTCAAATGGTGACCCTGGGGTCACATTTGGCCCCGCCCCGGGGGTCACAGTTTTGTATAGGGAAAAACTGAAAAAAATCTTCTTCTCTGGAACTGCAAGAGCCGGAGGTTCAATATTTTGCATTTGCTATAAGCTTATGGTCCTCTACCAAGTTTGTTCAAATGGTGACCCTGGTGTCAAACTTGGCCGCACCCTGGGGGTCACAGTTTTATATAGACATATATATAGGAAAAAAACAATCTTCTCTGAAACTGCAAGAGCCAGAGGTTTAATATTTTGCATTTACTATAAGATTATGGTCCTCTACCAAGTTTGTTCAAATGGTGACCCTCGGGTAAAATTTGACCCCACTCCGTGGGTCACAGTTTTGCATAGACTTACATAGGAAACACATTGAAGTCTTCTCTGGAACTACAAGAGCCAGAGGTTTAATATTTTGCATTTACTATACTCTTATGGTCCTTTAACAAGTTTGTTCAAATGGTGACCCTGGATTCACATTTAGCTCCGCCCCAGGGGTCACATTTTACATAGACTTGTATAGGGAAAAACTTAAAAAATCTTCTTCTCTAAAACCACAAAGCACACAGCTCTCATATATTACATGTAGCCCTGGGGTCACATTTGGCTCTGCCCAAGGTGTTACTCTCTAGCACCTTCATTTTGTATTTGATCTTTACCAAACTTTGTCAGTGTCTTAAACTGTCTATATAAATGTTGCGTCTTAAACTGTCTATATCAATGTTGTTATAAACAACAGAGCCCACATTTCTTGAACAATCTTAACCAAACTTGCACAGATTGTATATGACCATAAGATTTCGAAAAAGTTCGATAATGTGCCAGTACTCAGGTGATCGCTTTAGGGCCATCTTGTTGGCCCTGGCCCTCTTGTATTGGTTCAAATTAACTCAGGTGAGCGATATAGGGCCATCATGGCCCTCTTGTTTACATATGCAGGGGTGTCATTAAGAGGCGGTAGCCTGTAATTTCCCTCTGCTACTTTGACTGGTCTACTCAACTATTATGAATGCTTTTACTAGTATTTTATACGAATATCGATCAAAATAACCGGCTACCCTGCTCTGTGGGCTGCTTACTTTAAAAGTTAATGACACCCCTGCATACGGACGTTTATAGGTGTACCCCGTGACATCTCGTTGCGTAAGACCAAAAAACGTGCGAACAATTTTAGACTGCACATCGTACTCATTTAAAAACTAATATCTCAAATAAATCACAACAAAACTCTAAATAAACGCTCTTACCTAACCCATTTCATTCGGGATACCGATCCATCAGTACCTACCCTTTCTATTCGGGATACCGATTCATCAGTGTGTACACGTGCTCCATAGAAACGTGTGAAAACGTCATTTGAATATGTGCCCGGAAATAACAAATTCAATAACACATGCGCACTGATTTCTGTTTACTTCCGCATTTTTCAAAGTAGAAAATTCTTTCAAAAAAGTGATTTTGAGCTTGTTTTTAGCTCTACTGGCCGAAGGCCAGCAGAGCTTATGGGATGCCGAGTTGTCCGTCGTCCGTCCGTCCGTCGTCCGTCCGTCGTCCGTCGTCCGTCCGTTGTTAACTTTTGTCTCGTTAAGACGATAGGGCCTTCATTTTTCATCCGATCTTTACCAAACTTTAACAGGTTGTTAATAATAATGAAAGCTCGGATGAGTTCGAAAACCAGCCAGATCGGACAAGTAACAGCGGAGTTATGGCCCTTGATTTAGTTAATAATGCTATATTGCTAAATTTTGCCTCGTTAAGACGATAGGGCCTTCATTTTTCTTCCTATCTTTACCAAACTTTACCACATTGTTAATATCAATGAAAGCTCGGACAAGTTCGAAAACCAGCCAGATCGGACCAGTATCAGCGGAGTTGTAGCCCTTGATTTAGTTAAAAATGCTATATTTTGCATCGTTAAGACGATAGGGGCTTCATTGTTCATCCGATCTTTACCAATCTTTATCAGATTGTTAATGTCGTTGAAAGCTCGAACAAGTTTGAAAACCAGCCATATCGGACCAGTAACAGCGAAGTTATGGCCCTTGATTTAGTTAAAAATGCTATATTTTGCCTCGTTAAGACGATAGGGGCTTCATTGTTCATCCGATATTTACCAAACTTGATCAGATTGTTAATATCAATGAAAGCTTGGACAAATTCAAAAACCAGCCATATCGGAATAGTAACAGCGGAGTTATGGCCCATTATTTAGTTAAAATGCTATATTTTGCCTCGTTAAGACTATAGGGGCTTTATTGTTCATCCGATCTTTACCAAACTTTATCAGATTGTTAATATCAATGAAAGCTCAGACAAGTTCGAAAACCAGCCATATCGGACCAGTAACATCGGAGTTATGGCCCTTGATTTACTTCAAAATGATATATTTTGCCTCGTTAAGATGATAGCGCCTTCGATTTAGTTAAAAATTAATGCTATATTTTGCCTCGTTAATACGGTATGGCCTTCATTTTTCATCTGATCTTTACCAAACTTTACCAGATTCTTTAGTTATGGCCCTTGATTTAGTCAAAAAGCTGTTTTTTTGCCCGAAACTTTCAAACAAACGTAAATGGCAGTCACTCGCTTCATTGATGTTATAAGAGCCATGTTAGCCAGTAGAGCGTCCACAGGCCCTCTTGGGCCTCTTGTTTATGATTTTTTCGGGGAATTTTTCAAAATGGCGAACATTGACGATGTATCGAGTGAAGGTAGTGACATTGATGTCTGAAATACCTCCGATTTTAGTTCTAAAGACTTCGAAAATGAAAGTTTTGACGACAAGAACGTACTGAATGTACGCGGGAAGACCTGCTGTTGGTCGGCGACCGGGAGTCTGCGACTTCAGGGTTTTTTCGCCTCGGATTCGAACTCGGACTCATATTTCGAAGGGTTTCATGCCGACTGGATTACGGAAAACTTTACTCCAAGAAATCTTGACCCATTTACTGGAGTTGAGGGTGCTACAGTACAGCATCCACAGGAATACCAACCCCATAATTGTTTTTGATTTTATTTGGGGTGATGAGCTGTGAAAACACATGGTTACAGAAACCAACCGGTATGCAGACCAGGAACGAACATGGAATCCGCTCCTCCCTTTGCCCCAAAATAGTTGTAACTTTTGAACAACTCAATGGATTTTGATGATTTTTGGTGTGTGATTAAGTGTTTAAAATTTTCTGCAATATATACACTGGATTATTAGAGAAAAAATGGATATTTACCACAGAAAACATACCTTGAAGTCCAGGTATGACTTTTTTATGTCCCGATTTCGCACGCTTCCCCAACGTTTATAATTACAAAGAAACTTTTTTTACATGATTTCTGCCTTTTTATTTATATCAATGTGTAGGTATTTCAAATATCTACACAATTATATATAGTTTTGTTATGTTTATGTTAATACTTACTTGGTAAATTACTAAAATGTAACTATACCGATTTGAATTTGTTGCTGTAGCATACTTCTGAAAATGTTCAGATATTCAGGACTTATTATCTGATAGGGTTCCAGAATGAAATGGGCTAATCAATAAATAACTTGCCTTCAGCTAAATATACCATTCATGGCAATATAACATTTATGGCAAATTTAGATATATTTCCATTAATAAACAATATTTCACAATATATGTGCATATGATGTCCTGGCCGTGTATATGGTTCTTTTATGACTTCACTGCGCAAGACATCCATGTTTTGCCTTTCAAACAATGCATAGAATTAATAATAGGATTTCCTATCGAAATATTTTTATGAAACTTGGTATGTTGTTAGAGGGAAATGAAGGGGATTATGCACATTATTTTGTTTTGTTTATTTGACAAAAAATATGGTTGCTATAGCAACGGAAATAGTAAAAATACACAAAATACATGAATCCTTTGGTAACAAAAGAAATACTTAAGATAATTTAATGAAAATGTTTGTATGTAAAAGGGAGTATGATCATGCACATCATTTTGTTTTATTGATATGTCAAAAATTGTGGTTGCTATGGCAACAGAAATTGTAAAAGAATAAATACAGAAAATACACTTACTAAAAAGGGATTTGCATTTGGGGGGTCGCTGTGGTCAAGGTCAAGGTCAATGTTACTGTAAATAGAAAAATCGTTTCCGCTCAATAACTTTAGTTAGGAATGAGATATTGTCCTGAAACTTGGTATGTAGGTAACTTAAATGTATATGAAAAGCAAATTTGGGATTGCCTTTGGGGGCCAGTGGGGTCAAGGTCATGGTCATTGTTACTAAATATAGAAAAATGGTTTCCGCTCAATAACTTTAGTTAGGAATGAGATATTGGAATGAAACTTTATGGGTAGGTAGCTTATATAAAAAGGAAGCTTAGGATTTACAGTCACTGGGGTCAAGGTAAAGGTCACTGTTAATAAAAATAGAAAAACAGTTGCCACTCAAACACATTAGTTAGGAATGAGGTATTGGCCTACTGAGTGTAGGTTGCTTATATGAAAAGCAAGTTTGGGATTGCATTTGAGGCCACTGGGGTCAAACTCAAGGTTACTGTTACTAAAAATAGAAAAACAGTTTTTGCTCACTAATTTTAGTCAGGAATGAGATTTTGGAACTTTATGGGTTGGTAGTGTATAATATGGGATTGCATTTGTGGTCACTGGGATCAAGGTCAAGATCACGTTACTTAAAATAGAAAAATGGTTTCTGCTAAATACCTTTAGTTAGGAATGAGATATTTGAATGAAACTGTATGGTAGGTAGCTTATATGAACAGGAAGCATGGGATTTCATTTGGGTCACTGGGGTCAAGGTCACTGTTACTAAAATAAGTGCCTGGTAGGGAACGTGTATTGCTATGAAATACTTGAGCATCTTGTTTGGACTAAAAAATGTGTAAAATGGATAACAAATGATCAATCTTCACTTAAGGTAAGTTGTACATTTATAAAATTCAGTGTATCAGTTGAATGTTATGTTTAATGCACAGAAACTCTACACATAAAAAAGTTAATCGCATATGCTAGTTGCAGGACTGCGCATTTAAAAAATTGTCTTTTATGCACTACACTTCCATGGTCCCAGTGGAGATATATCAGTCAGCCATTCTGAACGACAATTCCAGTTTGAAAAATTACTGGTAGTTGATATAAATGTCTCCTCTAATTATTTCTTGATTCTTCAGGTTTACAATAGGATGGAATTTACTGATACAGTGTCTTGGATATTCTTACAAGACAAAAAGACAGAAGCAGCGTGTTGGATAGTTTAGTAAGAGAGCACAACAATCATGTCCACAGGCTCCATTACAACAGGAGGATTCTATGGCAATAGAAATAAAAGGTATTTCGTTCAATCATTTATTCTTAGACATTATTGACGTACAAGTTATACATAGATTTTTGCCCAACATGCATACTGGATCTTTTTCGTTTATTTCTTATTTATTTTATTTGATTTTCTTTGTTACAATTCACTCAGTGTTTAGGGTGGGGGTGGGGGATGCAAATTGTTTAGGATATACCTAGACACCACAGTGTTGTTCTGTAAAATATTCAAATACATGTATATACATTTTCTGTTTTCTATAAATTGAAAGATTACAAGTTACACATTTAAGGAAAAGAAGTAATACATAGGGTGGTATCTAAACACTGAGTAATATGTAATACATAGGGTGGTATCTAAACACTGAGTAATGTGTAATAATAGGGTGGTATCTAAACACTGAGTAATACATAGGGTGGTATCTAAACACTGAGTAATACATAGGGTGGTATCTAAACACTGAGTAATATGTAATACATAGGGTGGTATCTAAACACTGAGTAATACATAGGGTGGTATCTAAACACTGAGTAATACATAGGGTGGTATCTAAACACTGAGTAATACATAGGGTGATATCTAAACACTGAATAATACATAGGGTGGTATCTAAACACTTGATAATGGCATCCCAGAAAGGAATGCTCACTCAGTAATATGTAATACATAGGGTGATATCTAAACACTTGATAATGGCATCCCGAACAGGAAGGCTCACTCAGTAATATGTAATACATAGGGTGGTACCTAAACACTTGAAAATGGCGTCCCAGACAGGAATCCTCACTCAGTAATATGTAATACATAGGGTGGTATCTAAACACTTGATAATGGCATCCCAGACAGGAATGCTCACTCAGTAATATGTAATACATAGGGTGGTATCTAAACACTTGATAATGGCATCCCAGACAGGAATGCTCACTCAGTAATATGTAATACACAGGGTGGTATCTAAACACTTGATAATGGCATCCCAGACAGGAATGCTCACTCAGTAATATTTAATACATAGGGTGGTATCTAAACACTTGATAATGGCATCCCAGACAGGAATTCTCACTCAGTAATATGTAATACATAGGGTGGTATCTAAACACTTGATAATGGCATCCCAGACAGGAATGCTCACTCAGTAATATGTAATACATAGGGTGGTATCTAAACACTTGATAATGGCATCCCAGACAGGAATGCTCACTCAGTAATATGTAATACATAGGGTGGTATCTAAACACTGAGTAATATGTAATACATAGGGTGGTATCTAAACACTGAGTAATGTGTAATAATAGGGTGGTATCTAAACACTGAGTAATACATAGGGTGGTATCTAAACACTGAGTAATACATAGGGTGGTATCTAAACACTGAGTAATATGTAATACATAGGGTGGTATCTAAACACTGAGTAATACATAGGGTGGTATCTAAACACTGAGTAATACATAGGGTGGTATCTAAACACTGAGTAATACATAGGGTGATATCTAAACACTGAATAATACATAGGGTGGTATCTAAACACTTGATAATGGCATCCCAGAAAGGAATGCTCACTCAGTAATATGTAATACATAGGGTGATATCTAAACACTTGATAATGGCATCCCGAACAGGAAGGCTCACTCAGTAATATGTAATACATAGGGTGGTACCTAAACACTTGATAATGGCGTCCCAGACAGGAATCCTCACTCAGTAATATGTAATACATAGGGTGGTATCTAAACACTTGATAATGGCATCCCAGACAGGAATGCTCACTCAGTAATATGTAATACATAGGGTGGTATCTAAACACTTGATAATGGCATCCCAGACAGGAATGCTCACTCAGTAATATGTAATACATAGGGTGGTATCTAAACACTTGATAATGGCATCCCGAACAGGAATGCTCACTCAGTAATATGTAATACATAGGGTGGTATCTAAACACTTGATAATGGCATCCCAGACAGGAATGCTCACTCAGTAATATGTAATACATAGGGTGGTATCTAAACACTTGATAATGGCATCCCAGACAGGAATGCTCACTCAGTAATATGTAATACACAGGGTGGTATCTAAACACTTGATAATGGCATCCCAGACAGGAATGCTCACTCAGTAATATTTAATACATAGGGTGGTATCTAAACACTTGATAATGGCATCCCAGACAGGAATTCTCACTCAGTAATATGTAATACATAGGGTGGTATCTAAACACTTGATAATGGCATCCCAGACAGGAATGCTCACTCAGTAATATGTAATACATAGGGTGGTATCTAAACACTTGATAATGGCATCCCAGACAGGAATGCTCACTCAGTAATATGTAATACATAGGGTGGTATCTAAACACTTGATAATGGCATCCCAGACAGGAATGCTCACTCAGTAATATGTAATACATAGGGTGGTATCTAAACACTGAGTAATACATAGGGTGGTATCTAAACACTTGATAATGGCATCCCAGACAGGAATGCTCACTCAGTAATATGTAATACATAGGGTGGTATCTAAACACTTGATAATGGCATCCCAGACAGGAATGCTCACTCAGCTTGCTGACTCGTTAGATAACTTTGGACTTCCATATTTGGCAGGAAATGGATAGGCCTTGAGAGAGCGATAGACAATGTTGTAAAGAAGCACCAGGCAGAGAGGATACCAACAGCATTCCCAAGCAGGTATATTCTGTCTGATATAATATTAATGATATGGAATGAGAAGAAGAAATGTGTTACATTGACTTGTTCACTTCAATGGTGGGCAAAACTATAAGAATCCATCTTGAGTATCCATGTGAGATAGGTAAATCTCACTCGAGGAGTCAGAATTGCAGCAAGGACAAGGCTCTGATGAGTTTCCGGTTGTAATTCTGATCCCGAGGGTGACATTTCCCTATCTCACATGGATAAACTCATGATGGATTATTTTTCTCCCATTACAGTTTTAATATGCGCTTAGTACAGGCATAAAACAATGTCACTTCAATGACTGTATTTGGTTGAATGCTCGTCTAAGGCGACGTCAACATTTGTATTGTTTTGGAACCTGTTATCAAAATTACTGACGGTGTTTTTTTTTACTTTTGGGGGAAAGGGGTTGGGCCCTTTAGAGGGGGGAAAATTCGACGTGAATTGGAAAAAGGCGGAATTTTGACTGTTAAAAAAAAGAAGAAAGATAGTATTTTTTATATGTATTAAGTCTCAGTCTATCATTTAATATTAAATTCGCATAAAGAACATGTTTGATGGACATATTATTGATGGTCAACTAAGAAAAACATTTAAAAGTAAAAAAAAAAGGGGAAAAACATACTTTTTGAGGAGGGGAATGGGGCCGAATTTCGGCCCCAATTACTCTTAAAAAAAACACTGACTGATGTGACCTGTAGTTGGTATTGAACAATAGTCATTTTGTTTTAATGTCAAATGGCTATCTTTGTTTACACAGAGCTATATTGGAACAGCGACTTCTCTGAAATTACTTTTTTGACTTCATTCTTAACGATGCTGATGTGCATATCTTGTGTGGCCAACTCTTCAATTCCTATACTTCTATATATATCACTTTCATGACAGTCAAACAGTACTTCAAGTGACTAAAACTCCCTGGATGGGGTATTCATTGTTGTTTGGTGCTGAACATCATTTTTAGCTCTACTGGTTCGGCCAGCAGAGCTTATGGGTTGCCGAGTTGTCCGTCGTCCGTCCGTCGTTAACTTAGGGCCTTCATTTTTCATCTGATCTTTACCAAACTTTACCAGATTGTTAATGTCAATGATAGCTCGGACAAGTTCGAAAACCAGCCAAATCGGACCAGTAACAGCGGAGTTGTGGCCCTTGATTTAGTTAAAAATGATATATTTTGCCTCGTTAAGACGATGGCGTTCATTTTTTATCCGATCTTTACCAAACTTTACCAGATTGTTAATGTCAATGATAGCTCGGACAAATTCGAAAACCAGCCAGATCGGATCAGTAACAGCGGAGTTATGACCCTTGATTTAGTTAAAAATACTATATTTTGCCTCGTTAAGACGGTAGGGCCTTCTTTTTTTCATCTGATCTTTACCAAACTTTAACAGATTGTTAATGTCAATGAAAGCTCGGAACAGTTCGAAAACCAGCCAGATCGGACCACTAACAGCGGAGTTATGGCCCTTGATTTTGTTAAATATGCTATATGTTGCCTTGTTAAGGCAACAGGGCCTTTATTTTTCATCTGATCTTTACAGATTTTTTTACTTTTTTTTTTCGTTTCTTATTTTTATATATATTTTTTTTACTTTTTTTTTTTTACTTTTTTTTTATTATTTCTACTCGCCAAGTTCGAAAACCAGCCAGACCGGACCAGTAATGGCGGAGTTATGGCTCTTGATTAAGTTAAAAATGCTATATTTTGCCTCTTTAAGACGATAGTCACTCGCTTCATTGATGTTATAAGAGGCATATTAGCCAGTAGAGCATCCACAGGCCCTCTTAGGCCTCTTGTTCATATGTGTTAGCCTATCAAGTCTTAGCCCTTATATAACTAAAACTCGTAGTAAATAAATCTTTTGCAGAGTTTTGGGCCCATCTACAAAATGGCAGACCTTCTTCAGACAGCAGGATGCGTTTAAGTATTCACGAAGTACCGCAAAGGTTGTATGATATTTACTCCTACTATCTGTTATTCAATCCAATATTCATACTCCACAAAACAGTTTTTGTCCATGGACTCAGGGCTCGAATTTAGCACTCGCAAACTCGCAAAATGCAAGTTGATTTAAGAACATGTGAGTAGATATTTTCAGCTCTGGCACAAAACTGCGAGTGCACCTTTTCTGTACAAAATAAGCATAGGTGATCAAATCATGAAACAGGAAAATTAAAAAGTAGTTATATTTAGTTCTTTTCCAACACAATCTTATATACATGTAAATATTATATAAGTTATAAGTTATGCACAGAAATGTCTTATTAAAAAGAGAAATAAGTACAAGTAAGAATGCATTTTTGTGAGTTTAAAATATCTGCACTCGCAAAAAAATGCAAGTGGATAAAAATGTTAAATTTTACCCCCGATGGACAAACCTCCATAACCATTTAAAGGGACTGGATGCAGTCCGGAAGAAGTATATAGGCCTCAGTCCAAATACGAATAAAACCATAATAATGTGTTTCTGTTTCATGTTCAATGTACATTAACAAGTAGTCTATTGGAGAAAGTGGGTCCTCCGTCTACTGGGCCTCTTGTTTAGCCAGAAGAGCATCCTCACTCTCTATTAGGCCTCTTGTTTAACCAGTAGAGTGTCCCCAGTATATTGGGCTTCTTGTTTAACCAGTAGAGCATTGTCAGTCTCTATTGGGCCTCTTGTTTAGCCAGTAGAGCATCCTCAGTCTCTATTGGGCCTCTTGTTTAGCCAGTAGAGCATCCTCAGTCTCTATTGGGCCTATTGTTAAGCCATTAGGGCATCCTCAGTCTCTGTTGGGCCTATTGTTTAGCCATTAGGGCATCCTCAGTCTCTATTGGGCCTGTTGTTTAGCCATTAGGGCATCCTCAGTCTCTGTTGGGACTATTGTTTAGCCATTAAGGCATCCTCAGTCTCTGTTGGGCCTAGGCCTAAAAAAAATAATTGTGTGGTTCGGGTCACCCGACCCTACCTACGAATACCCGCCGACCCTGACGTTTTTTTGGTCCATTTCGAAAAAAAAATAAAATAAAATAAAAAATATAAAAAAAATAACAATATAAAGTCACAGTAATTATAGTACATAATTCAGTGCATCATCCCTGACATTTTTTTTAGTCCATTTCGAAAAAAAAAAAAAAAACAATTTAAAAAAAATAAAAATCCGACCTACCCTACCTACCAATTTTGAACATGTTACCCGAACCTCACAATTTTTTTTTTTAGGCCCTATTGTTTAGCCGGTAGAGCGTCCTCAGTCTCTGTTGGGCCTATTGTTTAGCCATTACGGCATCCTCAGTCTCTGTTGGGCCTATTGTTTAACCAGTAGAGTGTCCCCAGTCTATTGGGCTTCTTGTTTAAAGCATTGTCGGTCTATTGGGCCTCTTGTTTAGCCAGTAGAGCATGCTCAGTCTCTATTGGGCCTCTTGTTTAGCCATTAGGGCATCCTCAGTCTCTGTTGCGGCTATTGTTTAGCATTAGAGCAACTCAGTCTCTATTTGGCCTCTTGTTTAGCCATTAGGGCATCCTCAGTCTCTGTTGGGGCTATTGTTTAGCCAGTAGAGCATCCTCAGTCTCTATTGGGCCTATAGTTTAGCCATTAGGGCGTCCTTAGTCTCTGTTAAGCCTCTAGATATAGGATTTAGTCGGTTGGTTGGTGGCCAATTGGTCGGTCGGTCTGTTCAAAATCTCGTCTGCACTCTTTCTCCATAATCCCTAGCTGGATTTTCAGCAAGCTTTGTGAGAAGTGTCATGGTCATATCATCATGGGGATCCTCAGAGCTTCCTCAATGTATTGGGCCTCTTGTTTACCAAGTAAAGCTCAGGCTCTGTTGGACCTCTCTTTTAGGGATGTATTCTGATTATATAAAATCATACCTACTGTTTCAGGACCTGCATGTGTTTGCGTTTGAGAGCGAAACATTTGATTGTAACACAGGACAGAGGATGTACCTGGTGGCCAGCTACCCAGTGTTCTGGCATTACTATGAGTAAGTATGTTCACTCAATATTTAAAGTTCACTCTGGCTGATGTACCTGGTGGCCAGCTACCCAGTTTTCTGGCATTACTATGAGTATGTTTACTCAATATTTACACTTCACTCTAGTTGGTGGCCTCAGGAAACGAAGTCCTATGACATTTATATTCTGTTCTGTTGTGTCGTTATATTATACAGTGGCTATAATTTTTGTCTTGCCTTTTTGAAGAAAAAAAGAGACATAGGTGTTGCTTTTACGACGGCGGCGAAGGCGTCAACATTGACGTTTTGCGTTTAGGTCATTTTCTCACAAACTGTATGCCCAAGACCTTTCAAACTTTTCTTACAGTTGAATCTTGGGTGGTACATCGCAACATGACAAAGCAATGGTGGAAGTGAATTTGACCCTCCAAGCGAAGGGCAGATAACTTAATGATTTTTACGTTCAACTTTTGCGTTAGGTCACTTTTTCACAAACTGTATGCACTAGACCTTTCAAACTTTGCTTGTGTGGAACATTGCAACGTGACAAAGAAAATGTGGAAGTGACCTTGACCCTCCAAGCAAAAGGAAGATAACTTAATAATTTTTACGTTCAAACTGTATGCACTAAGACCTTTCAAACTTTGCTTATAGTTGTATCTTGAGTTAGTGTTTCCCCTAATGCGGAATGGCAGGGCGGGTCAGCATGCCCTTGTTTCGCCCCGCCATGCTGTCGTTACGACTATAGTCTCTGGAAATACACAAACGCACTTTGACACGTCGTGTGACCTTTAAACCGACTCACCAGATTTAGCGACTGGGTATTTCCAGTCTACAGGTAACAGATCACGCGTGACACTTGTGATAAGCATTGGTTCCCGTAAATACACACTGTTAGTATAATCGGCGTAATGGATTGCGGTAACCAACGACTTTGTCATACTTGGAACATGTTTGTTTTCATAGTAGATGTAATTATCGGATTACGGACAATTATCTGCGACATTATAATCGGCTCTTTGATGAGTTGATGAGATGATACAAGATAGTTACTCCCCCGAAGATTGGCAGTTAATGATTGACGTAATTATATTGTGCCGTTGTTGTTTTCTTTTGTACGCTAATTTTCGCGATCTGCAGAGTAGAATGAATGTTGTTGTCTGTTTTTAGCTCTACTGATCAGAGATCAGCAGAGCTTATGCCGTGGTGCGGTGTCCGTCGTCCGTCTGTCCGTCCGTCTGTCCGTCCGTCCGTTAACTTTTATTTGTAGCGACTACTCCTCTGAAACTACTGGATGGATATTTATAAAACTTTACAGAAATGTTGCCCATGAAGTCTAGTTGATCCTAGCAAAAATTCATGTTGATGTGAAATCCAAGATGGCCGCCAAAGCTAAAAATAGATTTTTTAAATTCAAGTTTGTAGCGACTACTTCTTGAAAACTATAAGTGATATTGATATGGGACTTTTTCTAAAATGATCAGCATGACATGATGTTGGTCCTTGTCGAAAATCTTTTTGATTTGACGTTAAACATGGCTGCCAGCGGCCATCTTTGTTTACATAGAGTTATATAATGAAAACTTGTAGCGACTACTCCTCTGAAACTACTTGACGGATTTTCATGAAACTTCACAGGAATGTTGCTCTTGATGTCTAAATGATCCTAGCAAAATTTCAGGTCGGCCGGAAATTCAAGATGGCCGCCACGGCTAAAAATAAATTTTCAAAATACAAGTTTGTAGCGACTACTTCTTGAAAACTATAAGTGATATTGATATGGGACTTTTTCTAAAATGATCAGCATGACATGATGTTGGTCCTTATCAAAAATCGTTTTGATTCGACGTTAAACGTGGCTGCCAGCGGCCATCTTTGTTTACATAGAGTTATATAGTAAAAACTTGTAGCGACTACTCCTCTGAAACTACTTGGCGGATTTTCATGAAACTTTACAGGAATGTTGCTCTTAATGTCTAATTGATCCTAGCAAAATTTCAGGTCGGCGGGAAATTCAAGATGGCCGCCATGGCTAAAAATAGATTTTCAAAATACAAGTTTGTAGCGACTACTTCTTGAAAACTATAAGTGATATTGATATGGGACTTTTTCTAAAATGATCAGCATGACATGATGGTTATCCGAGTCGAACATTATTTTGATTCGACATTAAACATGGCTGCCAGTGGCCATCTTTGTTTACATAGAGTTATATAATGAAAACTTGTAGCGACTACTTCTCTGAAACTACTTGACGGATTTTCATGAAACTTCACAGAACTGTTGCTCTTGATGTCTAATTGATCCTAGCAAAATTTCAGGTCGGCCGGAAATTCGAGATGGCCGCCATGGCTAAAAATAGATTTTCAAAATGCAAGTTTGTAGCGACTACTTCTTGAAAACTATAAGTGATATTGATATGGGACTTTTTCTAAAATGATCAGCATTACATGATGTTGGTCCTTGTCAAAAATCATTTTGATTAGATGTTAAACATGGCTGTCAGCGGCCATCTTTGTTTACATAAAATTATATAATGAAAACTTGTAGCGACTACTCCTCTGAAACTACTTGACGGATTTTCATGAACTTCACAGGAATGTTGCTCTTGATGTCTAATTGATCCTAGCAAAATATCAGGTCGGCCGGAAATTCAAGATGGCCGCCACGGCTAAAAATAATTTTTCAAAAAACAAGTTTGTAGCGACTACTTCCTGAAATCAAAATCAATCAGTAGAGCTTCAAGGTCATTGACCTCTTGTTTAATGAATAGAATATTATTATTTTTTTGATTTTTGTAAAAGTTTGTGGAACTTAATTAGCAATTGAGCAATTGAGTAAATTATGGTTTATTGGCTTCTGTTTGATAAGTTTTGAATCTGGAGTCACAAGTCATATTTTATTACAAATTATTACTTTGAACATATATGTCTGATTCGCAATGCCTTCTGTAAAAAGAAAACTTCAAATTGTTGATAAAGAACAGGCAAAGATTGCAAAGAATAATCACTCTATTGCATCTTTCTTCTGTACCAGAGTAAGGTAAGTTCATGGTGTGATTCAATGAACAGTGTGTAATAATACTATTATACCACCACATCAAACTAAATATTTTTTTATTTTATTTGTATTCACTCAATACACAAAAGTAGATATAGAAGATAATAAAACTTTAATTAGTTTGCTGTATGGTAATATTGCTCAAATGACTGCAAGTTAAGTTATACAACGAACAGTGTGTAATAATACCACCATATCAAACTTAAATAAAAAAAATTATTTTATTTGTATTCACGCAATACACAGAAGTAGATAGAAGCGACGTTAAGTTACAAAGATTTTTTTTACTAATTTTGCGTGTAAAAAATTCCCATTTTTTTTTATTTACCCTGCTCTTTTTCAAGGCTGGGGGAAACACTACTTGAGTGGTACATTGCAACGTGACAAAGCAAATGTGGATGTGTCCTTGACCCTCCTAGCAAGGGGCAGATCACTTAATAATTTTTTCCTTCAATATTTGCGTTTAGGTCACCTTCTCACAAACTTTATACATTAGATCTTTCACACTTCGTCTATATATAGTTGTTTCTCGGGTAGTACATCACAACGTGTCAAAAAGCAAATGTGGATGTGACCTTCACCATCCAGGCAAAGGGCAAATAACTTTAATTGTTACATTTACATCACTTTCTCATAAACTATAATTATGCACTATATGATTTAAACCTAGGTTATAGCTTTATCTTTGGAAGACAAAACATTTTATTTTGACATAGTTGTGTATTTCATCTATGACCTTGACCTACTTTTTGGAACTGATGATTTTTTTTTTTGATTTTTTTTTAAAAATTAATTATAGAATGGCATTTTGTTTTTAAACAAATGCACTTAAATGTCATCTCGGGGAAACGGTAAACTCCATTGTTTTTAGTTATTAAAATGTTACAAACTTTCATTTAAGTATCATTTATTATTTTTAAGTCCCGCCCCCGTTAGGCAAGACGTGAATCTGCGGATTTCTTGTATTTTATTTATATATGTGATTAGTTGCTATTATTGTTATTAGAGTTAAACCTGGACTGCAGTCACAGTCCTATCAACAGTGTGTTTAAGAAATGAGATACTAACCCCTTTTTGACAATTTCAAAGCGCAGGGAAGCTGTGGTGTAATGGTTCAAAATAATTGTTTTCAACAGTTGAATCCATTGAAGGTGATATGGGACAATTGCATCATCATCATCATCATCATCAATTGTACTCTCCATGCATCACAAAATCGATAACAAAAGAAAATGGTTATGGATTTTAGCCACAACTGGACTAGTGAATAATTGAATGTGTGTTGATGGATTTTGTCAAGTTAATAAAATAAATCTATACATTATTTGCAGTTGTTTACATTCAGGTGATTCCTTCAGTTGAAAGAAGATGTGTATGCATCTAATGTGTCTCAGTAGAAAACGGCCATTCCACTGTCTGCAAATACACCAACAGCAGTTGTCTCTCTGAGACTCTTGCATATTTTTTTAATGATAGTCTTCCTAGGCACATTAATGTAAATACATGTACAGTATAATAAATGATTTGCATTTTTATGTGGTTTTAAAATACGGTAGTGCATGACAAATTTACCATAAAGTGCTAACAAATTGCGACTCAAAATTCTTAATGCACTTTATGGTAAATTCACTACTGGTATTTAAAAAAGCATGAAAGCTGCAAAAAATGTGAATCATTTATTTTAATATTTCATATTTCAGACAGCTGAACACAGAACGGAGGCACCATTATGAGGTTATACCAAAAGGTAAGACTGGTATCAGAGCTCAAACTAACGGGCGCTTCGGGTAAAATAGTAGCTTCTTATCTCATCACTTCCCTTTTGTCGCACATGAAGGCGAAGATTAAGTAGCTCTACCTTCTGGGAAGCAAATTATCGTTAATCCAAAATAATCAACAGTGACATGGTCTTTGTCATAGTTATAACTTTGGCTTACACCACCACGTGCTGTGCAAATCTGCTAATGGTATTGCTCAAAACAAATGTGTTTAGCCAATCAGAGTAATGCTATCATTGTTTACTCGGTAACGGCTATATGCGGCTTGAAGGATACTGACACGTGTCTGACGATAATTGACTGTTTATTATTACCTGGATTCATAGCCCCAGTTAACTCATGGACCTATGAGGTATTTAATGCATCAAATAAAAGATAATTGATTGAAAAACAGTTATTGTATAATACAAATTTATAAAAAGGAGTTTCTATTGTATTGTTTTACCATAAGGCCATATCAAATTAATTCCCAGTTTATCATCCAAATTTTGGAAAAAATTGGGGCGGGGGGGTGCAATTTTATTTTTTATTTTTTATTTTCCTGAGATGACATCAAACATCACAAAAATATTAATAACCAGAAGTATTATGTTTTTAACACTCTCTTTATTACCAATTGTCACTGCTATAACATTTTTAGCTCTACTGATCAGAGATCAGCAGAGCTTATGCCGTGGTGCGGCGTCCGTCGTCCGTCCGTCCGTCTGTCCGTCTGTCTGTCCGTAAACTTTTATTTGTAGCAACTTCACAGCTGAAACTACTGGATGGATATTCATGAAACTTTACAGAAATGTTGCCCATAAAGTCTAGTTGATCCTAGCAAAAATTCATGTTGATGTGAAATCCAAGATGGCCGCCAAAGCTAAAAATAGAGTTTTAAAATACAAGTTTGTAGCGACTTCTTCTTGAAAACTATAAGTGATATTGATATGGGACTTTTTCTAAAATGATCAGCATGACATGATGTTGATCCTAGTCAAAAATCGTTTTGATTCAACGTTAAACATGGCTGCCAGCGGCCATCTTTGTTTACATAGAGTTATATAGTAAAAACTTGTAGCGACTACTTCTCTGAAACTACTTGGCGGATTGTCATGAAACTTTACAGGAATGTTGCTCTTGATGTCTTATTGATCCTAGAAAAATTTCAGGTCGGCCGGAAATTCAAGATGGCCGTCACAGCTAAAAATAGATTTTTAAAAAATAAGTTTGTAGCGACTACTTCTTGAAAACTGTAAGTGATATTGATATGGGACTTTTTCTAAAATGATCAGCATTACATGATGTTGATCCTAGTCAAAAATTGTTTTGATTCAACGTTAAACATGGCTGCCAGCGGCCATCTTTGTTTACATAGAGTTATATAGTAAAAACTTGTAGCGACTACTCCCCTGAAACTACTTGGCGGATTGTCATGAAACTTTACAGGAATGTTGCTCTTGATGTCTTATTGATCCTAGAAAAATTTCAGGTCGGCCAGAAATTCAAGATGGCCGTCACAGCAAAAAATAGATTTTTAAAAAATAAGTTTGTAGCGACTACTTCTTGAAAACTATAAGTGATATTGATATGGGACTTTTTCTAAAATGATCAGCATGACATGATGTAGATCCTTGTGGAAAATTATTTTGATTCGACGTTAAACATGGCTGCCAGTGGCCATCTTTGGTTACATAGAGTTATATAGTAAAAACTTGTAGCGACTACTCCTCTGAAACTACTTGACGGATGTTCATGAAACTTCACAGGAATGTTGCTCTTGATGTCTAGTTGATCCTAGAAAAATTTCAGGTCGGCCGGAAATTCAAGATGGCCGCCACAGCTAAAAATAGATTTAAAATAAATAAGTTACTAAAATAAATAAGCGACTACTTCTTCAAAACAATAAGAGATATTGATATGGGACTTTTTCTAAAATGATCAGTATGACATGATGTTGGTCCTTGTCGAAAATCGTTTTGATTTGACCTTAAACATGGCTGCTTTGTTTACATAGAGTTATATAATGAAAACTTGTAGCGACTACTTCTTTGAAACTACCTGACGGATTTTCATGAAACTTCACAGGAATGTTGCTCTTAATGTCTTATTGATCTTAGCAAAATTTCAGGTCGGCCGGAAATTCAAGATGGCCGCCACGGTTAAAAATAGATTTTCAAAAAACAAGTCTGTAGGGACTACTTCCTGAAATCAAAATCAATCAGTAGAGCTTCAAGGTCATTGACCTCTTGTTTTATTTATAATGATATAAACTACCATATATGTGAGTTTTAAAAGTTAAAGTTCTCAATATAACTTACTTCTTATTGCTCGACGTCCGATTTGTTTTCAAAATGTATTTCCGGTTCGGGCTAAATATTAACGCATATTCCGTCACGGAAAGACGAGTAGAAGTCGATTTTTTTTGGACAAAATAAAAATTGTCGGGGCGGCATAAAATATTCGGGGCTAGCGGGGATGATAAATTTGGAATTAATTTTATATGGCCTAATAAAGATTGTTTATGTCAATGTATTTTTTTTTTTTACTTAATCCTCTTCACCCCTGTGAGGGGCATAGGGCCTTCACTACAGTTCGCCATCTGGACCTGTCCTGTGCTGCCGCCTTTGCCTCCTTCCAAGACATGGAGATGGTTTGGAGCTCGGTGTCAAGAGTTCGCCTCCATGTCCTGACTGGTCTCCCTCTCTTCCTCTTCCCTTGCGGGTTCCAGTCGAGGGCCTGCCGGACAATGCTCTGCGGATCTTTCCGGAGTGTGTGGCCAATCCACTGCCATTTCCGTTGTTTAATGACTGTGGCGATTGGTGTCTGTCTGGTTCTCCTCCAGAGCTTGTTTTTAGAGATAGTCTCGGGCCAGCGGATTCTTAGGATCTGTCTGAGGCATGTGTTGACAAAGACCTGCAACTTGCTGTCCAGTGACTTTGTGTGTCTCCATGTCTCTGCCCCATATAGTAGGACAGTTAGTAGACTGGAGTTGAATAGCCGGATTTTGGTTGAGAGGCGTATATTTTTGTTGTTCCATATAGGCCTCAGGGTGACAAACGCATGTCTAGCTTTTCCAACTCTGGACTGTATGTCTTCCTCTGTTCCTCCTGTTATGCTCACAACACTTCCAAGATACGTGAAGCTGGTCACATCTTTAACTTGGTCACCTTCGAGATTGATGGGGTGGTTGACTCGCATGCTCTTGGTCTTGTTTGTGTTGATGGCCAGTCCTATAGAGAGCGCAGTCTGTTGTAGGCACTCGGTCTTCTGTTGGATGTGTTGTATGGAGTGTGACAGGAGGCAGATATCATCAGCAAAGTCCAGATCTTCCAACTTCTTTGTGAATGTCCATTGGAGGCCCCTTGGTGTTTTCATGGTTATCTTTAATACCCAGTCGATGACAAGCAAGAAGATCATGGGCGAGAGCAAACATCCTTGTCTTACTCCGGTGGTAACTGCAAACGATGGTGATAAGTCGGAGTTGTGTACGATCTGACAAATCATGCCCTCATAGAAACTGCGTTTGATGTTTGTGAACTTCCCTGGAATCCCATAGTGCTTCATTATCTTCCAGATCATTCGCCTGTCAGTCATGTCGAACGCCTTCCGGAAGTCGGTAAAGTTCATGTACACAGGGGATTGCCACTCCAGGGACTGTTCGATGATGATGCGATTTGGTCTGTGCATGATCGTCCTGTTCTAAACCCTGCCTGTTCATTCCTCAGTTTGCTGTTGATGGCTGTCTTGAGTCGCTCTAGGAGTATTCTGGCAAGGACCTTGGATGGGAGAGACAGTAGTTGGATGCCTCTTCAGTTGTTGCAGTTGCTCAGGTCTCCTTTCTTGGGAAGCTTTATGATGATGCCCGTCTTCCATTCTACAGGAATCTCCTCTTTCTCCCAGATATCCTGGAGTAGTTTGTGCATGACCTCTGCAGTGGTTGCACTGTCTGCCTTCAATGCTTCTGGTGGGATGTTGTCTCAACCAGGCGCCTTCCCGGCCTTGATCTTATTGACTGCCCGGTGTATTTCCTCCTTGGAGATGGATCTCATGTCAACGTCTAGTTCTTCTCCTTCTTCAACATTGGGAAGGTCTTCTACAGGGGGGCCATTTAGAATGTTCATTCCATCTCTCTAATTGCTCTGCTGGGTTGGTGAGGTATTTCCATCTTTGTCTTGAACTGGCTTCCCGGTGTCTGTTGATCGGCCCACCAGTTTCTTGGTGATGTCATTCAGGGCTTTCATGTCATGTCTTTCGGCAGCTTCCTGGGCCTTGGATGCCATGTTGTCTATATACGCTCTCTTGTCATCTCTGGCCATTCTTTTAACTTCCTTTTGTTTCGCTGTGTAGTCCATCTGTGCTTGTTGTTTCTGGGCTCTGGTTTTGGCACATGACAATTTCTGTTTAAGTGTCCGCCTTTCTTCTATCTTAGTGATGGTACCATCTGTCAGCCAGCTCTTGTATGTCTGTGTACGGTGTCCCAACTTCTCTTCGCAGGTAGCTGTCAGAGCTGCATTCACCTGTTCCCATTTTGATTCAATGGTTCCTTCATCTAGGTTGGCTAGGGCCTCAAATCTGTTCTTTAGGGTAACTGCGAACTCCCTCTTGCTCTCTGCAGATGCGAGTCTTGTATTGAAGCGCCTTCTCCTCTGTGGGACATCATTCTTTCTCTTCATGATCCTGGCCTTGACTTTTGCTAGGACAAGTTCATGGTCTGAGCATGCATCTGCGCCTCTGTGTACTCTAACATCTAGCAGTGACCTCTCCATCTGCGGGAAATGGCTATGTGGTCTATTTGATTCTCCGTGGTGAGGTCTGGAGACTTCCATGTAGCCTTGTGTATCCTGGGGTGTGGGAAGAATTTTCCTCCAGTGATGAGGTCGTTCTGTCCACAGAAGTTAGCAATCATCTCCCCGGGCGTCTGTGGCCGAGTGGTTAACGTCTCTGACTTGAAATCACTTGCCCCTCACCGCTGTAGGTTCGATCCCTCAGGGGCCTAGGAATCTTTATGTGAGGAAGCTATCCAGCTGGCTTGCGGAACGTCGGTGGTTCTACCCAGGTGCCCGCCCGTGCACGAAAATTGCCCGGAGGGGCACCTGGGGTCTTCCTCCACCAATGGAAGCTGGAAAGTCGCCATATGACCTTAGCTGTTGGTGCGACTATAAAATCCAATTCAGTTCAATCATTCATGATTCTAAGTCCTTCTCTCCCCATGGTAAATTCTCGGCCTGTGTTGTTACATCCAACCTTCGCGTTCATGTCACCCATGAGTTTGATGATATCTCTTCTAGGAGTTCTGTCCATCACTGCTTGTAATTGGTTGTAGAAGTTGTCCTTGTCTTCTTGGTTTGCCTGGTTTGTTGGGGCATAACACTGGATGATTGTGACCCTCTGGAATCTAGACTGAAAGCGTGCATGCCAATGTATACTGAATTATATTCTAAAGTTGTTGTTGTTTTTTGTCACATAGTCCCCCGTGTGGTGCAATTCTGCAGTTCTGCAAGTAAGATGGTTCTAGGCATATTCTTTTTTTTTTTATCTTGATGGAAATGGAAGGTGTGCCTTTTAATGTTGATTGCTGTCGGCGTTATATAACTATTGGTGCGCAGTAAAACCCAGTTTAATTCAGTTGTCACATAGTCCTAATCATCAAATTAGAATATGTGTCCATGGGATATGCCCTGTTTAAAGGTTATCATTGGTTAGAAATTGGAGTTACCAAGTTTTTTAGCCTAAAAAGGTACTTGCAGAAACAAGTTAAATCTGTTGGTTTGGTGTACAAGATAAGTCTAGCTGTTGGTTTGGTCTACAAGATAAGTCCTCTAACTGTTGGTTTGGTGTCCAAGATAAGTTTTCTAACTTCGGGTTTGGTCTACAAGAACGTTTGTTTGTTTATGTTTATTTACGTCATTTTCAACACATGTAATGTTATATATGACAGTCGATTTCTTGTGGTGGAGGCAGTACGGTCTACAAAATATATTGTCTCACTGTTGGTTTGGTCTACAAGAAAAGTCTTCTAACTGTCAGTTTGGTCTACAAGATAAGTATTGTACCTGTCAGTTTGGTCTACAAGATAAGTCTTGTACCTGTTGGTTTGGTCTTCAAGATAAGTATTCTACCTGTTGGTTTGGTCTACAAGATAAGTCTTCTACCTGTCAGTTTGGTCTGCAAGATAAATCGTCTACCTGTTGGTTTGGTCTACAAGATAAGTCTTCTACCTGTCAGTTTGTTCTACAAGATAAGTCTTCTACATGTTGGTTTGGTCTACAAGATAAGTCTTCTACCTGTCAGTTTGGTCTACAAGATAAGTCTTCTACCTGTCAGTTTGGTCAACAAGATAACTCTTCTACGTGTCAGTTTAATCTACAAGATAAGTCTTCTGCCTGTCAGTTTGGTCTACAAGATAAGTCTTCTACCTGTCAGTTTGGTCTACAAGATAAGTCTTCTATCTGTCAGTTTGGTCTACAAGATAAGTCATCTACCTGTTGGTTTGGTCTTCAAGATACGTCGTCTACCTGTCAGTTTGGTCTACAAAACAAGTCTTCTACCTGGCGGTTTTGTTTACAAGATAAGTCTTCTACCTGTTGGTTTGGTCTACAAGATAAGTCTTCTACCTGTTGGTTTGGTCTACAAGATAAGTCTTCTACCTGTCGGTTTGGTATACAAGATAAGTCTTCTACCTGTCAGTTTGTTCTACAAGATAAGTCTTCTACCTGTTGGTTTGGTCTACAAGATAAGTCTTCTACCTATCAGTTTGTTCTACAAGATAAGATTCTAGCTGTTGGTTTGGTCTACAAGATAAGTCTTCTACCTGTCAGTTTGTTCTACAAGATAAGTCTTCTACCTGTTGGTTTGGTCTACAAGATAAGTCTTCTACCTGTCAGTTTGGTCTACAAGATAAGTCTTCTACCTGTCAGTTTGTTCTACAAGATTCTTCTACCTGTTGGTTTGGTCTACAAGATAAGTCTTCTACCTGTCAGTTTGGTCTACAAGATAAGTCTTCTACCTGTCAGTTTGGTATACAAGATAACTCTTCTACCTGTCAGTTTAATCTACAAGATAAGTCTTCTGCCTGTCAGTTTGGTCTACAAGACAAGTCTTCTACCTGTCAGTTTGGTCTGCAAGATACGTCTTCTACCTGTCAGTTAGTTCTACAAGGTAAGTCTTCTAGCTGTTGTCTACACTCAGTAATTTACTGTCATCATTCTTGTTATAATTGTAGCTGCTGTGTGTAAGCTTTACTTTGACCTTGAATATGATATCAACATGAACCCTGGTTGTCAAGGAAACAAAATGGTGGATACAGTAATAAAGGTAATCTTTCATAACTGTCTAGAAATATTACAACCCTTATTTTATGGAGATGTGGTCTATAAACTTCGAAAGTTAAAGGGATCTGGCGGGTTTCCTGACCACTTTACAACATTAATCAGGAAGTTCGTCAGAAAAGGGTATGACCCTTTAGTATTACAACGAACTGCATCTTGTGATTGACCCCTCTACAGTCTGCTTCACTTTTCCCTTGTGCGATGGACAACCTCTTGGGACTCTATGATGTCACCTACTGAAACCCCAACCAAGGGAGATAGGTGCATGAGCTTTCGGCTCTCAGGCTGATATGGCGTCTCAGGCCTGATATAGGGTGTGATATGAAAATACCCATTTATTATTCTCTATGTAACATTTCAGTTTGTGTGTATGGTCCTGGATACAGTATATATGTGTAACAGATCAGTTTGTGTATGGCCCTGGATACATACAGTATATATGTGTAACAGTTCAGTTTGTGTGAATGGCTCTGGATACAGTATATGTGTAACAGTTCAGTTTGTGTGTATGGCCCTGGATACATACAGTATATGTGTGTAACAGTTCAGTTTGTTTGAATGACTCTGGATACAGTATATGTGTAACATTTCAGTTTGTGTGTATGGCCCTGGATACATACAGTATATGTGTAACAGATCAGTTTGTGTGTATGGCCCTGGATACAGTATATGTGTAACATTTCAGTTTGTGTGTATGGCCCTGGATACATACAGTATATGTGTAACCAAGGATTTGTACAATAAGAAGGATTAGAAAATATGATGAAATCTCGTAGACTCTCGCGTAGAAAGTACGAGATTTCAGCGTCTATCGATAAGGCGGGTCTTTCCGATAAGACGGGTCCGATCGATAACGATAACGCGGCGAGCTTACCTGTACGTTTCGACACAAAACCAGTTCGGTGCTACTGCTGTGTTTATCTCATATGTTACGTGAGAAATATACAGCTTCTTTTTAACTGGCGGCTTGTTAAATCCTTGATTACATAGTCAATAGAAACCCTAATTGCATAAAGCACTCGGGAATTATGGCTCAGGGTTGTGTCACGAACACGGAGACTAGTTCGAAAATGGTGTTTATAAAATGTATAAATACACGTTGATACTCCGATTACCGCGAAAATGATGACGAATCCTATGCTCTAAATAAGTAATTATTCCTTGCTGTAATAATAAAATATTTTAAATACCAATAATTATCGGACATTTTGTTTTATAATTCTTAAAGTGTTTGGGTTACAAGGCGTAAATTAATAATATTAATTGTATTATTTTCGCTAGGAAAACTAACATTGTGTAACGCGGTGTCGGTTGATTTTGTTTTCTTCTTTTGTAACGATTTTAACTGTATTGCAATTAGACCAATTGAATTAAAAAAAGCATCTTGTTTGTGCAAATGTATGGTAATTAATTAGCGAAATTATCCTTTATTTTCTTCGAGTTTAAAGCGCGGCGTCGGCCGATCCTTTTGATATGTCCCACGACTTGTTAAAAGACCATGAAGAATGAATGCATAATTATAGTTTGCTACTTAAACTGTTATTTTAATCAATGCTTTAACGCGGCGATCTTACCTGTACGTTTCGACACAAAACCAGTTCGGTGCTACTGCTGTGTTTATCTCATATATTACGTGAGAAATATATAGCTTCTTTTTAACTGGCGGCTTGTTAATTACATAGTCAATAGAAAAATCCCTAATTGCATAAAGCAATCGGGAATTATGGCTCAGGGTTGTGTCACGAACACGGAGACTAGTTCGAAAATGGTGTTAATAAAATGTATAAACACACGGTGATACTCTGATTACCGCGAAAATGATGACGATCCTATGCTCTAAATATGTAATTGTAGCATGGTCACAGACAATTCTCTTTGTTCAGACACAGGTGTAAATCGTTTAATTGAAAATAAGACCTGTCAGAATAACTGTGAGAATAACAGTTAGAATAACTGAAATAGAGCTGAAATGGACATGCTACAAAACAAACCAAGTATGGTTTCATCTCGTTGGTTAATTTAAACACCTCGATGGGCTACGCCCATCTCAATGTTTAAATGAACCAACTCAATGAAACCATACTCTATCTATTACTTATTCCTTGCTGTAATAATACAATACTTTAAATACCAATAATTATCGGACATTTTGTTTTATAATTCTTAAAGTGTTTGGATTACCAGGCGTAAATCATTAATATTAATTGTATTGTTTTCGCAAGGAAAACTAACATTGTGTGACGCGGTGTCGGTTGATATTTGTTTTCTTCTTTTGTAACGATTTTAACCGTATTGCAATTAGACCAATTGAATAAAAAAAATGCTTCTTTTTTGTGCAAATGTATGGTAATTAATTAGCGAAATTATGCTTTATTTTCTTCGAGTTTAAAGCGCGGCGTCGGCCGATTCTTTTGATATGTCCCGAGACTTGAATGCATAATTATAGTTTGCTGCTTAAACTGTTATTTTAATCAATGAGTTATTAAAAAAAAAAATGTGAACATGCATCTCTTGTACATATTTACCATTTGGTAATGTCATTCTGATTATCTTTACGTACATGAACATGTCTTACGGAAAAGAAGATTTTTATTAATTTTGATGATCTAGATCTTGAAGCTTTATTAGGCAAGTTTACTGCAAGTGAAAATGAGGTCTCTGATGAACTGTGTGCCAATGGTGTAGATATGAGTAATAAGCCGACTCCTAAACTGTCCATGCTATGCATGCCACGAATCGTACATACATTTTTTTTAAATTTGTTTGTGCGTGCGTACTTTATCAAAAGCTCCCAATCCTCATCCCATTCCCCGGACGTTTGAATTGTTAGCTCCACTGAGAGTCTTACCGCATGTCATAAAATGCGGTACTTACTCGTGTTTTATTGCTATGATGTTAATTATATATTTATGCTCGCCCTATGGCACTAGTGTCTTATTGCTGTGAGTGTCATAAAATATATACCGAATATGCACCCTATTTGAGCGAGTTCTTTATCTTTTCTCAAAACACAATGTCATAAAACTGGGTATTGAGACCCATGCTATATTGATTTGGTAGTGCAATAAAACACATGCCGAATATGCAGATAGTTAAGCAAGTTGCCGCCTTATCTTTTGCTAATAACAACACCATGTCATAAAACCGGGTATTGAGATCCATGCTATATATATGCAGCTCATTTGAGCTGGTGTCTTATATTTCGCTGGTAACAACACTAGATCATTAAAATCCGGTATTGTCCCATACTACATGTAGAGTGCCATACCTGAAGCAATTATTCAAATAGATGCTCCACAAGCTAAACAATAACAAGAAGACAAAATTCAGAAATTCATAGCTTTTTATTTGAGTTATGTAAACAAAACATACGGTAATAAAGAGTTCAAAACATACGGTAATAAAAAAGTTTTAATTAAATTAACATAAACAAGAAATGACACATACAGTGCAAAAAAAAATCCAAACATTTCAATATATGGTTCAAATTTGCAGTCCCGTGCATAGGAATGTATAAAGTAGAGTATGGAGTGGGTCCTGAATTCCTCTGTATCCTTCCCCTTTTGAAGCGGCTGAAAATAAACTAAGATAAAGTGTTACTTTTATAAGGGATTAAATGCAGAGTATTGGTTTAAAACTGAATATTAATGTTATAATTAATATTAAAGGTTTGCAGCCATGTGGTCACGATTTGTTTCTATTTTATTTGTGTTAAGTATATATACCCATGGCTTGCAATCTGTGTTACGTTGTATTTAGTATCACCGTCGTGAGTTTTCAACATGTACCACTTATTGTAGTAGTAATTTTAGAATTATTTTTTTAAAGAAATATTGTGTCCCATTGAAATGTGAAAAGAATATACAAATAATGTTTTGCTTGATAAAAAGACAACCATGCAGTATGAAAACTATGTAAGAACACAAATATATTATATAATTATATATATATATATATATATATTTAAAAAGAACATAATTGTGTTCCTTTATATTAAAAAGGCGATAACACATGGTATTTTTTTGATTTTTTAAATTATTTCTTAGAAGAAATAATCTGCCAATTTGAAAGCTGAAGAAAAAAATATAATGCTTTGTATGATGAAATAAAGGTTACCATGCAGTATAAAAATTATATAAGAACACAAATATGTGTATTTTTCAGAAGATTAACATGATTTTATGCTTTTCTATTAAAAAGGCACTAACACACTAGTGTTTCTAAATTTAGTTTTTTATAAGTTCAAAGTGAATTATAACGAGAAATATATGCCCATTTGAAAGCTGAAATACTTTTTTTTTTATAATGCTTGGTATAAAATAAAGTTAACCACGCAGTATAAAAATTATATAAGAACACAAATATGTGTATTTTTTTAGAAAATAACATGATTGTGTGCCTTTCTATTAAAAAGGCAGTAACACACTAGTGTTTCTAAATTTTGCTTTAAAAAGTTCAAAGTGAATTATAACAAGAAATATATGCCCATTTGAAATCTATAATTCTTTTTTTATATAATGCTTGGTATGAAATCAAGTTAACCATGCAGTATAAAAACTATATAAGAACACAAATATGTGTATTTTTTTAGAAAATAACATGATTTTACGCCTTTCTATTAAATAGACAGTAACACACTAATGTTTCTAAATTTTCGGTGTGAATTATAACAACAAGAAATATACTGCCCATTTGAAAGCTGATAAAAAAATAAAAAAAATACTTTGTACAAAATAAAGGTTACCATGCAATATTAAAATTATATAAGAACACAAATATGTGTATTTTTTAAAAATAGAACATGATTTTGTGCCTTCCTACTAAAAAGGCGGTAACATCCTATTATTTTTTTTGGTTTTAAACTCAAAGTGAAATTTAAATCAGAAAAAAATACGGAATGGTATCGATATCAGTATGTTATTTATTAAATTTTAATAACCAAGTCGTATAACGAATACATTTATAATCAAAAATGTATTTCCTTCAATGGAAAACATATTTTATATCAATATTCCTAAAAATACGATTACCCCACCCGCCAACATCACACTGCCGAGAATCGGGAGAATATCAACATAAAATTACACTACCAACGAAAAACATTTGGAAAATAAACACTTCCTCATTAAAATACATCATATTAAACTAATACTTACTCGATAATTGCTTATATAAAGCGTAATCTTGCTGTTTATCGACATTAATCTACCCAGCGTTGTATTCAAATTTTCCAAAATGGCGGTTGAAGACGATGACTGTCACGTGACACGATCTCGGGATTTCTGTCCGAGAATTTGCGAGACTTCCTTTTTCGCCCTATATAATTTGACCTATTTTCTAATCCTTCTTATTGTACAAATCCTTGGTGTAACAGATCAGTTTGTGTGTATGGCCCTGGATACATACAGTGTATATGTGTAACAGTTCAGTTTGTGTGTATGGCCCTGGATACAGTATATATGTGTAACAGTTCAGTATGTGTGTATGGCCCTGGATACAGTATATATGTGTAACAGTTCAGTATGTGTATATGGCCCGTGATGCAGTATATATGTATCACATTTCAGTTTGTGTTTGTATGGCCCTGGATATAGTTTATATTTGTAATATTTCAGTTTGTGTCCCTTGATACAGTATATATATGTAACATTTCAGTTTGTGTGTATGGCCCTGGATAGAGTATATATTTGTAACATTTCAGTCTGTGTTTATGGTCCTTGATAAAGTTTATATATGTGTAACATTTCCGTTTGTGTGTGTGGCCCTGGATATAGTATATATTTGTAACATTTCAGTTTGTGTGTATGGCCCTGGATACAGTATGTATGTGTAACATTTCAGTTTGACCCTTGATGCAGTTTATATATGTGTTTTCAGTTTGTGTGTTTGGTTCTGGAAAAGTATATATATACTATTTCAGTTTGTTTGTATGGCCATGGATAGAGTATATATTTGTAACATTTCAGAGATATTTTCAGAGGGTTTTTCCCAGGGAATTTGATTTTTTAGAGGGGGATTTGACTCTAAAATAGGGGAATTTTTTATCGACAAAATTTGTAACATTTCAGTTTGTGTGTATGGCCCTGTATAGAGTATATATGTGTAATATTTCAATGTGTGTGTTTGACACTGGATACAGTATATATTTATTCAATTTCAGTTTGTTTGTATGGCCCTGGATATGGAGTTTGGTGTGGCGTGTACCAGAGCTGATGTGCTTGATCTTGACGCAAGGTTAATATTATGTCTGTGTTTGTTGATGTGTCAGTATATTAATGGTTAATTTGATGACTGAAAGCATACATAGGGGGATATTAGCAATACATCCTTGCTGTGCCTTGGAAATAGTTTGTCTTTCAAGATTATTTGTTAACATCTGAAAACCTACATCCAACTATTAAAAGTTATATGTCGGCATCTTATTTATTCACTTAGCTGTAATTCTGTCAAGTGCTTCTTTTATTGATAAACCTTTTTAACCAAAGCCACACATTAAAGAACGGAAGTGCCATTTGTTTTATAAGAAAACACAGGGATAACTTTCTAAAATATTTAATGGGACTATTTTAATGTTTTTCAGCACTGCTACCAAGTTCAGTCGACACCTGATATTTCAGATCAAGCCTGCATTCAGAGACAACATTCATGCAGGTACGACACATGATTTACCTTAAAACTCACATATTTATTAACTGCCTTTAAGGATAAGCTCACAAAATCAAATATTGTTACTTTTCAGTTTTGTTTTTAGCTCTACTGATCAGAGATCAGCAGAGCTTATGCCGTGGTGCGGTGTCCGTCGTCCGTCCGTCTGTCCGTCCTCCGTCTGTCCGTCCGTCCGTTAACTTTTTTTTGTAGCGACTACTCCTCTGAAACTACTGAATGGATTTTCATGAAACTTTACAGAAAAGTTGCCCATGAAGTCTAGTTGATCCTAGCAAAAATTCATGTAGATGTGAAATCCAACATGGCCGCCAAATCTAAAAATAGGTTTTTTAAAAAACAAGTTTGTAGCGACTACTTCTTAAAAACTCTAAGGGATATTGCTATGGGACTTTTTCTAAAATGATCACCATGACATGATGTTGGTCCTTGTCGAAAATCGTTTTGATTCGACGTTAAACATGGCTGCCAGCGGCCATCTTTGTTTACATAGAGTTATATAATGAAAACTTGTAGCGACTACTCCTCTGAAACTACTTGACGGATTTTCATGAAACTTCACAGGAATGTTGCTCTTGATGTCTAATTGATCCTAGCAAAATTTCAGGTCGGCCGGAAATTCAAGATGGCCGCCACGGCTAAAAATAGATTTTTAAAAAATAAGTTTGTAGCGACTACTTCTTGAACACTATAAGAGATATTGATATGGGACTTTTTCTAAAATGATCAGCATGACATGTTGTTGGTCCTTGTCGAAAATCGTTTTGATTCGACGTTAAACATGGCTGCCAGCGGCCATCTTTGTTTACATAGAGTTATATAATGAAAACTTGTAGCGACTACTCCTCTGAAACTACTTGACGGATTTTCATGAAACTTCACAGGAATGTTGCTCTTGATGTCTAATTGATCCTAGCAAAATTTCAGGTCGGCCGGAAATTCAAGATGGCCACCACGGCTAAAAATAGATTTTTAAAAAATAAGTTTGTAGCGACTACTTCTTGAAAACTATAAGAGATATTGATATGGGACTTTTTCTAAATTTATCAGCATGACATGATGGTTATCCGAGTCGAACATTATTTTTATTCGACGTTAAACATGGCTGCCAGTGGCCATCTTTGTTTACATAGAGTTATATAATGAAAACTTGTAGCGACTACTCCTCTGAAAATACTTGACGGATTTTCATGAAACTTCACAGGAATGTTGCTCTTGATGTCTAATTGATCCTTGCAAAATTTCAGGTCGGCCGGAAATTTAAGATGGCCACCATGGCTAAAAATAGATTTTCAAAAGACAAGTTTGTAGCGACTACTTCTTGAAAACTATAAGTGTTATTGATATGGGACTTTTTCTAAAATGATCAGCATGACATGATGGTTATTCAAGTCGAACATTATTTTGATTCGACGTTAAACATGGCTGCCAGTGGCCATGTTTGTTTACATAGAGTTATATAATGATAACTTGTAGCGACTACTCTTTGAAACTACTTGACGGATTTTCATGAAACTTCACACGAATGTTGCTCTTGATGTCTAATTGATCTTAGCAAAATTTCAGGTCGGCCGGAAATTCAAGATGGCTGCCATGGCTAAAAATAGATTTTTAAAAAATAAGTTTGTAGCGACTACTTCTTGAAAACTATAAGAGATATTGATATGGGACTTTTTCTAAAATGATCAGCATGACATGATGGTTATCCGAGTCGAACATTATTTTGATTCAATGTTAAACATGGCTGTCAGTGGCCATCTTTGTTTACATAGAGTTATATAATGAAAACTTGTAGCGACTACTCCTCTGAAACTACTTGACGGATTTTCATGAAACTTCACAGGAATGTTGCTCTTGATGTCTAATTGATCCTGGCAAAATTTCAGGTCGGCCGAAAATTTAAGATGGCCACCACAGCTAAAATTAGATTTTAAAAAAAACAGTTTGTAGCGACTACTTCCTGAAATCAAAATCAATCAGTAGAGCTTCAAGGTCATTGACCTCTTGTTTTTCTACTAATGATATTGAGGGCCTCAGTGTAGATTAACAAGATGCTAATTGGGTTTCCCTTAAAATAAAAAAATGTCAGTTAATCAATTAATCATCAGTTCTTCTTGTTAACTTCAGGCAGGTTTGTTTTATTTATGATGGCCCAAATTCATGCTAGAATTTTGAAATCACGAGCAAAGAAAACAGAAAAAATCACAGATGCTGAAGAAATAGTCCCAGATAATACAGACCCAGGCAGTAATAAAATATTGGATAGCAAAGAGGAATATAAGAGCAATGTGGATACTGTACAGGGCAGTGATGCTGACAGTTTGGATACTGTACAGGGCAGTGGTAATGACAATATGAATACTGTACAGGGCAGTGGTAATGACAATATGGATACTGTCCAGGGCAGTGGTAATGGCAATATAAATACCATACAGGGCAGTGGTGATCACAAAGTGGATACTGTCAATGGTGGGCGGACAAGTTCACACATTGTAAATGATGGATATGAAAAGATCCTGAACAGCTTTACAGATGACGAGATACAGATGCTGATAGTGAAGAACAAACATGAAAATGATGTATACTTCTGTGACACAGGTAGGGGCTAGTATGAATAATGTGTACTTCTGTGAGACAGGTAGGGGCTAGTATGAATGATGTGTACTTCTGTGAGACAGGTAGGGGCTAGTATGAATGATGTGTACTTCTGTGACACAGGTAGGGGCTAGTATGAATGGTGTGGACTTCTGTGACACATGTAGGGGCTAGTATGAATGATGTGTACTTCTGTGACACAGGTAGGGGCAAGTATGAATGATGTGTACTTCTGTGACACAGTTAGGGGCTAGTATGAATGGTGTGGACTTCTGTGACACAGGTAGGGACTAGTTTGAATGATGTGTACTTCTGTGATACAGATAGGGACTAGTATGAATGAATGTGTACTTCTGTGACACAGGTAGGGGCTAGTTTGAATGATGTGTACTTCTGTGACACAGGTAGGGACTAGTATGTATGATGTGTATTTCTGTGACACAGGTAGGGACTAGTTTGAATGATGTGTACTTCTGTGATATAGGTAGGGGCTAGTATGAATGATGTGTACTTCTAAGACAGGTAGGGGCTAGTATGAATGATGTGTACTTCTGTGACGCAGGTAGGGGCTAGTATGAATGGTGTGGACTTCTGTGACACATGTAGGGGCTAGTATGAATGGTGTGGACTTCTGTGACACAGGTAGGGACTAGTTTGAATGATGTGTACTTCTGTGATACAGATAGGGACTAGTATGAATGAATGTGTACTTCTGTGACACAGGTGGGGGCTAGTTTGAATGATGTGTACTTCTGTGACACAGGTAGGGGCTAGTATGAATGATGTTTACTTCTGTGACACAGGTAGGGGCTAGTTTGAATGATGTGTACTTCTGTGATACAGGTAGGGGCTAGTATGAATGATGTGTACTTCTGTGACACAGGTAGGGACAGGTATGGATGATGTGTACATCAGTGACACATGTAGGGACTAGTATAAATGATGTGGACGTCTGTGACACAGGTAGGGGCTGGTACACAGGTAGGGGCTGGTATGAATGATGTGTACTTCTGTGACACAGATTGGGACTAGTATGAATGATGTGTACTTCTGTGATACAGGTAGGGGCTAGTATGAATGATGTGTACTTCTGTGACACAGATAGGGACAGGTATGAATGATGTGGACTTCTGTGACACAGGTAGGGGCTGGTACACAGGTAGGGGCTGGTATGAATGATGTGTACTTCTGTGACACAGGCTGGGACTAGTATGAATGATGTGTACTTCTGTGACACAGGTAGGGACTAGTATGAATGATGTGTACTTCTGTGATACTGGTAGGGCTACTATGAATGATGTGTACTTCTGTGACACAGGTAGGGACTAGTATGAATGAATTTGTACTTCTGTGACACAGGTAGGGACTAGTATGAATGATGTGTACTTCTGTGATGCGGTAGGGCTAGTATGAATGATGTGTACTTCTGTGATACAGTTAGAGGCTAGTATGAATGATATGTACTTCTGTGACGCAGGTAGGGACTAGTATGAATTATGTGTACTTCTGTGACACAGGTAGGGACTAGTATGAATGATGTGTACTTCTGTGACACAGGTATGGACTAGTATGAATGATGTGTACTTCTATGACACAGGTAGGGGCTAGTATGAATGATGTGTAATTCTGTGACACAAGTAGGGACTAGTATGAATGAATGTGTACTTCCGTGATGCAGGTAGGGACTAGTATGAATGATGTGTTCTTCTGTGACACAGGTAGGGGCTAGTATGAATGATTTGTACTTCTGTGGTACTTGATGTGACACAGGTAGGGACTAGTATGAATGAATGTGTACTTCTGTGATGCAGGTAGGGGCTAGTTGACTGATGTGTACTTCTGTGACACAGGAAGGGGCTAGTATGAATGATGTGTACTTCTGTGACACAGGTAGGGACTAGTTTGAATGATGTGTACTGCTGTGATACAGGTAGGGACTAGTATGAATGATGTGTACTTCTGTGACACAGGTAGAGGCTGGTAACTATGAAAGATGTGTACTTCTGTGACATGGGTAGGGTCTGGTAACTATGAATGATGTGTACTTCTGTGACACAGGTAGGGACTAGTATGAATGATGTGTACTTCTGTGACTCAGGTAGGGGCTACTATGAATGATGTGTACTTGTGTGACACAGGTAGGGGCTAGTATGAATGATGTGTACTTCTGTGACACAGGTAGGGACTAGTTTGAATGATGTGTACTTCTGTGATACAGGTAGGGACTAGTATGAATGATGTGTACTTCTGTGACACAGGTAGAGGCTGGTAACTATGAAAGAGAAGTACTTCTGTGACATGGGTAGGGGCTGGTAACTATGAATGATGTGTACTTCTGTGACACAGGCAGGGACTAATATGAATGATGTGTACTTCTGTGATACTGGTAGGGCTACTATGAATGATGTGTACTTCTGTGACACAGGTAGGGACTAGTATGAATGAATGTGTACTTCTGTGACACAGGTAGGGACTAGTATGAATGATGTGTACTTCTGTGATGCGGTAGGGCTAGTATGAATGATGTGTACTTCTGTGATACAGTTAGAGGCTAGTATGAATGATATGTACTTCTGTTACGCAGGTAGGGACTAGTATGAATTATGTGTACTTCTGTGACACAGGTAGGGACTAGTATGAATGATGTGTACTTCTGTGACACAGGTATGGACTATTATGAATGATGTGTACTTCTATGACACAGGTAGGGGCTAGTATGAATGATGTGTAATTCTGTGACACAAGTAGGGACTAGTATGAATGAATGTGTACTTCTGTGATGCAGGTAGGGACTAGTATGAATGATGTGTTCTTCTGTGACACAGGTAGGGGCTAGTATGAATGATTTGTACTTCTGTGGTACTTGATGTGACACAGGTAGGGACTAGTATGAATGAATGTGTACTTCTGTGATGCAGGTAGGGGCTAGTTGACTGATGTGTACTTCTGTGACACAGGAAGGGGCTAGTATGAATGATGTGTACTTCTGTGACACAGGTAGGGACTAGTTTGAATGATGTGTACTTCTGTGATACAGGTAGGGACTAGTATGAATGATGTGTACTTCTGTGACACAGGTAGAGGCTGGTAACTATGAAAGATGTGTACTTCTGTGACATGGGTAGGGTCTGGTAACTATGAATGATGTGTACTTCTGTGACACAGGTAGGGACTAGTATGAATGATGTGTACTTCTGTGACTCAGGTAGGGGCTACTATGAATGATGTGTACTTGTGTGACACAGGTAGGGGCTAGTATGAATGATGTGTACTTCTGTGACACAGGTAGGGACTAGTTTGAATGATGTGTACTTCTGTGATACAGGTAGGGACTAGTATGAATGATGTGTACTTCTGTGACACAGGTAGAGGCTGGTAACTATGAAAGAGAAGTACTTCTGTGACATGGGTAGGGGCTGGTAACTATGAATGATGTGTACTTCTGTGACACAGGCAGGGACTAGTATGAATGATGTGTACTTCTGTGACACAGGTAGGGGCTAGTATGAATGATGTGCACTTCTGTGACACAGGTAGGGACTAGTATGAATGATGTGTACTTCTGTGACGCAGGTAGGGACTAGTATGAATGATGTGTACTTATGTGAAACAGGTAGGGACTAGTTTGAATGATGTGTACTTCTTTGATACAGGTAGGGACTAGTATGAATGATGTGTAATTCTGCGACACAGGTGGAGGCTGGTAATTATGAATTATATGTACTTCTGTTACACGGGTAGGGGCTGGTAACTATGAATGATGTTTACTTCTGTGACACAGGTAGGGGCTAGTTTGAATAATGTGTACTTCTGTGATACAGGTAGGGGCTAGTATGAATGATGTGTACTTCTGTGACACAGGTAGGGACTAGTATAAATGATGTGGACGTTTGTGACACAGGTAGGGGCTGGTACACAGGTAGGGGCTGGTATGAGTGATGTGTACTTCTGTGACACAGATTGGGACTAGTATGAATGATGTGTACTTCTGTGATACAGGTAGGGGCTAGTATGAATGATGTGTACTTCTGTGACACAGATAGGGACAGGTATGAATGATGTGGACTTCTGTGACACAGGTAGGGGCTGGTACATAGGTAGGGGCTGGTATGAATGATGTGGACTTCTGTGACACAGGTAGGGGCTAGTATGAATGTTGTGTACTTCTGTGACACAGGTAGGGAGTAGTATGAATGATGTGTACTTCTGTGACACAGGTAGGGGCTAGTATGAATGATGTGTACTTCTGTGACACAGGTAGGGACTAGTATGAATGATGTGTACTTCTGTGACACAGGTAGGGGCTAGTATGAATGATGTGTAATTCTGTGACACAGGTAGTGACTAGTATGAATGAATGTGTACTTCTGTGATGCAGGTAGGGGCTAGTTGACTGATGTGTACTTCTGTGACACAGGTAGGGGCTAGTATGAATGATGTGTACTTCTGGGACACAGGTAGGGACTAGTTTGAATGATGTGTACTTCTGTGATACAGGTAGGGACTAGTATGAATGATGTGTACTTCTGTGACACAGGTAGAGGCTGGTAACTATGAAAGATGTGTACTTCTGTGACATGGGTAGGGTCTGGTAACTATGAATGATGTGTACTTCTGTGACACAGGTAGGGACTAGTATGAATGATGTGTACTTCTGTGACTCAGGTAGGGGCTACTATGAATGATGTGTACTTCTGTGACACAGGTAGGGGCTAGTATGAATGATGTGTACTTCTGTGACACAGGTAGGGACTACTTTGAATGATGTGTACTTCTGTGACACAGGCAGAGACTAGTATGAATGATGTGTACTTCTGTGACTCAGGTAGGGGCTAGTATGAATGATGTGTACTTCTGTGACACAGGTAGGGACTAGTTTGAATGATGTGTACTTCTGTGATACAGGTAGGGAGTAGTATGAATGATGTGTACTTCTGTGACACAGGTAGAAGCTGGTAACTATGAAAGATAAGTACTTCTGTGACATGGGTAGGGGCTGTCTACTATGAATGATGTGTACTTCTGTGACACAGGTAGGGACTAGTATGAATGATGTGTACTTCTGTGACACAGGTAGGGGCTAGTATGAATGATGTGTACTTCTGTGACACAGGTAGGGGCTAGTATGAATAATGTGTACTTCTGTGACACAGGTAGGGACTAGTATGAATGATGTGTACTTCTGTGACGCAGGTAGGGGCTAGTATAAATGATGTGTACTTATGTGACACAGATAGGGACTAGTTTGAATGATGTGTACTTCTGTGATACAAGTAGGGACTAGTATGAATGATGTGTAATTCTGCGACACAGGTGGAAGCTGGTAATTATGAATTATATGTACTTCTGTGACACGGGTAGGGGCTGGTAACTATGAATGATGTGTACTTCTGTCACACAGGTAGGGAGTAGTATGAATGATGTGTTCTTCTGTGACACAGGTAGGGACTAGTATGAATGAATATGTACTTCTGTGATGCAGGTAGGGACAAGTATGAATGATATGTACTTCTGTGACACAGGTAGGGACTAGTATGAATGATGTGTACTTCTGTGACACAGGTAGGGGCTAGTATGTATGATGTGTACTTCTGTGATGCAGGTAGGGACTAGCATTAATGATGTGTACTTCTGTGACACAGGTAGGGACTAGTATGAATGATGTGTACTTTTGTGACAGACTAGTATGAATGGTGTGTACTTCTGTGACACAGGTAGGGACTAGTATGAATGATGTGTACTTCTGTGACACAGGTTGAGACTAGTTTGAATGATGTGTACTTCTGTAATACAGGTAGGGACTAGTATGAATGATGTGTACTTATGTGACACAGGTAGAGGCTGGTAACTATGAATGATTTGTACTTCTGTGACACAGGTAGGGACTAGTATGAATGATGTGTACTTCTGTGACACAGGTAGGGGCTAGTATGAATGATGTTTACTTCTGTGACACAGGTAGGGACTAGTATGAATGATGTGTACTTCTGTGATACAGGTAGGGACTAGTATGAATGATGTGTACTTCTGTGACACAGGTAGAGGCTGGTAACTATGAATGATATGTACTTCTGTGACACGGGTAGGGGCTGGTAACTATGAATGATGTGTACTACTGTGACATAGGAATGGGATTGTATGAATGATGTGTACTTCTGTGACACAGGTAGGGACTAGTATGAATGATGAGTACTTCTGTGACACAGGTAGGGACTAGTATGAATGATGTGTACTTCTGTGATACAGGTAGGGAATGATATGAATAATATGTACTTCTGTGACACAGGTAGTGACTAGTATGAATGATGTGTACTTCTGTGACACAGGTAGGGACTAGTTTGAATGAGTGTGTACTTCTGTGACACAGGTAGGGACTAATATGAATGATGTGTCCTTCTGTGACACAGGTAGGGGCTAGTATGAATGATGTGTACTTCTGTGACATGGGTGGGGGCTGGTAACTATGAATGATGTGTACTTCTGTGACATGGGTAGGGTCTGGTATCTATGAATGATGTGTACTTCTGTGACACAGGTAGGGACTAGTATGAATGATGTGTACTTCTGTGACTCAGGTAGGGGCTACTATGAATGATGTGTACTTCTGTGACACAGGCAGGGGCTAGTATGAATGATGTGTACTTCTGTGACACAGGTAGGGACTAGTTTGAATGATGTGTACTGCTGTGATACAGGTAGGGACTAGTATGAATGATGTGTACTTCTGTGACACAGGTAGCGGCTGGTAACTATGAAAGATAAGTACTTCTGTGACATGGGTAGGGGCTGTTAACTATGAGTGATGTGTACTTCTGTGACACAGGTAGGGACTAGTATGAATGATGTGTACTTCTGTGACACAGGTAGGGGCTAGTATGAATGATGTGTACTTCTGTGACACAGGTAGGGACTAGTATGAATGATGTGTACTTCTGTGACGCAGGTAGGGGCTAGTATGAATGATGTGTACTTATGTGACGCAGGTAGGGGCTGGTATGAATGATGTGTACTTATGTGACACAGGTAGGGACTAGTTTGAATAATGTGTACTTCTGTGATACAGGTAGGGACTAGTATGAATGATGTGTAATTCTGCGACACAGGTGGAGGCTGGTAATTATGAATTATATGTACTTCTGTGACACGGGTAGGGGCTGGTAACTATGAATGATGTGTACTTCTGTGACACAGATAGGGGCTAGTATGAATGTTGTGTACTTCTCTGACACAGGTAGGGAGTAGTATGAATGATGTGTATTTCTGTGACACAGGTAGGGACTAGTATGAATAAATGTGTACTTCTGTGATGCAGGTAGGGACTAGTATGAATGATATGTACTTCTGTGACACAGATAGGGACTAGTATGAATGATGTGTACTTCTGTGACACAGGTAGGGGCTAGTATGTATGATGTGTACTTCTGTGATGCAGGTAGGGACTAGCATGAATGATGTGAACTTCTGTGACACAGGTAGAGACTAGTTTGAATGATGTGTACTTCTGTAATACAGGTAGGGACTAGTATGAATGATGTGTACTTCTGTGGCACAGGTATAGGCTGGTAACTATGAATGATTTGTACTTCTGTGACACTGGTAGGGACTAGTATGAATGATGTGTACTTCTGTGGCACAGGTATAGGCTGGTAACTATGAATGATTTGTACTTCTGTGACACAGGTAGGGACTAGTATGAATGATGTGTACTTCTGTGACACAGGTAGGGGCTAGTATGAATGATGTGTACTTCTGTGACACAGGTAGGGACTAGTATGACTGATGTGTACTTCTGTGATACAGGTAGGGACTAGTATGAATGATGTGTACTTCTGTGACACAGGTAGAGGCTGGTAACTATGAATGATATGTACTTCTGTGACACGGGTAGGGGCTGGTAACTATGAATGATGTGTACTACTGTGACACAGGAAGGGGATAGTATGAATGATGTGTACTTCTGTGACACAGGTAGGGACTAGTATGAATGATGTGTACTTCTGTGACATAGGTAGGGACTAGTATGAATGATGAGTACTTCTGTGACACAGGTAGGGACTAGTATGAATTATGTGTACTTCTGTGATACAGGTAGGGAATGGTATGAATACTATGTACTTCTGTGACACAGGTAGTGACTAGTATGAATGATGTGTACTTCTGTGACACAGGTAGAGGCTGGTAACTATGAATGATATGTACTTCTGTGACACGGGTAGGGGCTGGTAACTATGAATGATGTGTACTACTGTGACACAGGAAGGGGATAGTATGAATGATGTGTACTTCTGTGACACAGGTAGGGGCTAGTATGAATGATGAGTACTTCTGTGACACAGGTAGGGACTAGTATGAATGGTGTATACTTCTATGATACAGGTAGGGGCTAGTTTCAATGATGTGTACTTCTGTGATACAGGGAGGGACTAGTATGAATGATGTTTACTTCTGTGACACAGGTAGAGGCTGGTAACTATGAAAGATAAGTACTTCTGTGACATGGGTAGGAGCTGGTAACTATGAATGATGTGTACTTCTGTGACACAGGTAGGGACTAGTATGAATGATGTGTACTTCTGTGACACAGGTAGGGGCTAGTATGAATGATGTGTATTTCTGTGACACAGGTAGGGACTAGTATGAATGATGTGTACTTCTGTGACGCAGGTAGGGGCTAGTATGAATGATGTGTACTTATGTGACACAGGTAGGGACTAGTTTGAATGATGTGTACTTCTGTGATACAGGTAGGGACTAGTATGAATGATGTGTAATTCTGCGACACAGGTGGAGGCTGGTAATTATGAATTATATGTACTTCTGTGACACGGGTAGGGGCTGGTAACTATGAATGATGTGTACTTCTGTGACACAGGTAGGGGCTAGTATGAATATTGTGTACTTCTGTGACACAGATAGGGAGTAGTATGAATGATGTGTACTTCTGTGACACAGGTAGGGACTAGTATGAATGAATGTGTACTTCTGTGATGCAGGTAGGGACTAGTATGAATGATATGTACTTCTGTAACACAGGTAGGGACTAGTATGAATGATGTGTACTTCTGTGACACAGGTAGGGGCTAGTGTGTATGATGTGTACTTCTGTGATACAGGTAGGGACTAGTATGAATGATGTGTACTTCTGTGACACAGGTAGGGACTAGTATGAATGATGTGTACTTTTGTGACGGACTAGTATGAATGGTGTGTACTTCTGTGACACAGGTAGGGACTAGTATGAATGATGTGTACTTCTGTGACGCAGGTAGAGACTAGTTTGAATGATGTGTACATCTGTAATACATGTAGGGACTAGTATGAATGATGTGTACTTCTGTGACACAGGTAGAGGCTGGTAACTATGAATGATTTGTACTTCTGTGACACAGGTAGGGACTAGTATGAATGATGTGTACTTCTGTGACACAGGTAGGGACTAGTATGAATGATGTGTACTTCTGTGATACAGGTAGGGACTAGTATGAATGATGTGTACTTCTGTGACACAGGTAGAGGCTGGTAACTATGAATGATTTGTACTTCTGTGACACGGGTAGGGGCTGGTAACTATGAATGATGTGTACTACTGTGACACAGGAAGGGGATAGAATGAATGATGTGTACTTCTGTGACACAGGTAGAGACTAGTATGAATGATGTGTACTTCTGTGACATAGGTAGGGACTAGTATGAATGATGTGTACTTCTGTGACACAGGTAGGTACTAGTTTGAATAAATGTGTACTTCTGGGATACAGGTAGGGACTAGTATGAATGATGAGTACTTCTGTGACACAGGTAGGGACTAGTATGAATGATGTGTACTTCTGTGACACAGGTAGGTACTAGTTTGAATGAATGTGTACTTCTGTGATACAGGTAGGGAATGGTATGAATAATATGTACTTCTGTGACACAGGTAGTGACTAGTATGAATGATGTGTCCTTCTGTGATACAGGTAGGGAATGGTATGAATAATATGTACTTCTGTGACACAGGTAGTGACTAGTATGAATGATGTGTACTTCTGTGACACAGGTAGGTACTAGTTTGAATGAATGTGTACTTCTGTGACACAGGTAGGGACTTATATGAATGATGTGTCCTTCTGTGACACAGGTAGGGGCTAGTATGAATGATGTGTACTTCTGTGACATGGGTTGGGGCTGGTAACTATGAATGATGTGTACTTCTGTGACATGGGTAGGGTCTGGTATCTATGAATGATGTGTACTTCTGTGACACAGGTAGGGACTAGTATGAATGATGTGAACTTCTGTGAATCAGGTAGGGGCTACTATGAATGATGTGTACTTCTGTGACACAAGTAGAGGCTAGTATGAATGATGTATACTTCTGTGACACAGGTAGGGACTAGTTTGAATGATGTGTACTTCTGTGATACAGGTAGGGACTAGTATGAATGATGTGTACCTCTGTGACACAGGTAGAGGCTGGTAACAATGAAAGATAAGTACTTTTGTGACATGGGTAGGGGCTTTGAACTATGAGTGATGTGTACTTCTGTGACACAGGTAGGGACTAGTATGAATGATGTGTACTTCTGTGACACAGGTAGGGGCTAGTATGAATGATGTGTACTTCTGTGACACAGGTAGGGACTAGTATGAATGATGTGTACTTCTGTGACGCAGGTAGGGGCTAGTATGAATGATGTGTACTTATGTGACGCAGGTAGGGACTGGTATGAATGATGTGTACTTATGTGACACAGGTAGGGACTAGTTTGAATGATGTGTACTTCTGTGACACAGGTAGGGACTAGTATGAATGATGTGTACTTCTGTGACGCAGGTAGGGGCTAGTATGAATGATGTGTACTTATGTGACGCAGGTAGGGGCTGGTATGAATGATGTGTACTTATGTGACACAGGTAGGGACTAGTTTGAATAATGTGTACTTCTGTGATACAGGTAGGGACTAGTATGAATGATGTGTAATTCTGCGACACAGGTGGAGGCTGGTAATTATGAATTATATGTACTTCTGTGACACGGGTAGGGGCTGGTAACTATGAATGGCGTCTACTTCTGTGACACAGGTAGGGGCTAGTATGAATGTTGTGTACTTCTGTGACACAGGTAGGGAGTAGTATGAATGATGTGTATTTCTGTGACACAGGTAGGGACTAGTATGAATGAATGTGTACTTCTGTGATGCAGGTAGGGACTAGTATGAATGATCTGTACTTCTGTGACACAGATAGGGACTAGTATGAATGATGTGTACTTCTGTGACACAGGTAGGGGCTAGTATGTATGATGTGTACTTCTGTGACACAGGTAGGGACTAGTATGAATGATGTGTACTTTTGTGACGGACTAGTATGAATGGTGTGTACTTCTGTGACACAGGTAGCGACTAGTATGAATGATGTGAACTTCTGTGACACAGGTAGAGACTAGTTTGAATGATGTGTACTTCTGTAATACAGGTAGGGACTAGTATGAATGATGTGTACTTCTGTGACACAGGTATAGGCTGGTAACTATGAATGATTTGTACTTCTGTGACACAGGTAGGGACTAGTATGAATGATGTGTACTTCTGTGACACAGGTAGGGGCTAGTATGAATGATGTGTACTTCTGTGACACAGGTAGGGACTAGTATGAATGATGTGTACTTCTGTGACACAGGTAGGGGCTAGTATGAATGATGTGTACTTCTGTGACACAGGTAGAGGCTGGTAACTATGAATGATATGTACTTCTGTGACACGGGTAGGGGCTGGTAACTATGAATGATGTGTACTACTGTGACACAGGAAGGGGATAGTATGAATGATGTGTACCTCTGTGACACAGGTAGGGACTAGTATGAATGATGTGTACTTCTGTGACATAGGTAGGGACTAGTATGAACGATGTGTACTTCTGTGATACAGGTAGGGAATGGTATGAATGATGTGTACTTCTGTGATACAGGTAGGGAATGGTATGAATAATACGTACTTCTGTGACACAGGTAGTGACTAGTATGAATGATGTGTACTTCTGTGACACAGGTAGGGACTAGTTTGAATGAATGTGTACTTCTGTGACACAGGTAGGGACTAATATGAATGATGTGTCCCTCTGTGACACAGGTAGGGGCTAGTATGAATGATGTGTACTTCTGTGACATGAGTGGGGGCTGGTAACTATGAATGATGTGTACTTCTGTGACACGGGTAGGGGCTGGTTACTATGAATGATGTGTACTTCTGTGACACAGGTAGGGGCTAGTATAAATGATGTGTACTTCTGTGACACAGGTAGGGGCTAGTATGAATGATGTCACGTAGGGTTGGATACCGGTACCCGGTATCGGTACAGTACTGAATAGTTACTTCAAAAAGTACCGGTATATACCATTTCGTAAAGAATCGGTTCCGATCTCGGTATTTCCATAAAAATGAATGCGAAATTCTTATCAAATTGCAGGTAATAAAACAACACAACGTAAGCGAACACGTCTGCAGCGCGAGTCTAAATTGAAGGTTGACATTTTATATAGACACCGCCCGTAACGTTATGGCGAGCTACTCGCGCGATGTCAGGCTTAGTTTTGCATTACTTTCTAAGTTGTTTAGCCTTCATTTTAGATGATGAAAATCAATAATATATCATAATAAACATTTACCGTTAATTTTATTCCATATTTTATCAGAATTATTAAATAAATTATTACAAATAAAAGTTACGAATGCACACAGTAACGAATGTAAACAAGTCATTTATTTTCGCAAACATTAGAAAATGGTCGGTGTCGGAAATAGAGTCAAGAACGAGTCCGCATCGATCCTGAAAAAGCAGACATGTTGATCTTCTTACACAAGAATGCTGATTAAAGCTGAACATTGAACAATGATCAAAATGTAACTTCCAGACAAACTGTAGAACTGAAATTTGTGTCTCAAAAACTGTTGATTGTTTCAAGTTTTTCTTTTGAAAGTTAAGGTTAACTTTAAAAAAACTTCTAGTCACTTTAGTCTGAGATTAATCACGAGTCTACTATGATTTATTTGTAATCACTAATATGTGTTTATTAGTTCACTGTTACCTGTTGGAAAAAAAAGTTTGAATACAAAGTTCCATTTACTGGCTTTGAATTTTATATATTACAATGATTAACAAAGTTCTCCCATATAAATTTATTTGATTAAGTGTATCTACGATGATAAAGAATGAGTATAAACTTATCATTGCTGGTCAGATGCACTAAAAGCATGATACATGGGAATTGGTATCAGTATCGGTATCGTTAAAATACCGTATCGTTTCGTTGGTATCAGTATCGGTATCCAACCCTAATGATGTGTACTTCTGTGACACAGGTATGGGCTAGTATGAATGATGTGTACTTCTGTGGCACAGGTAGGGGCTAGTATGAATGATGTGTACTTCTGTGACACAGGTAGGGGCTAGTATGAATGGTGTATACTTCTATGATACAGGTAGGGGCTAGTTTCAATGATGTGTACTTCTGTGAGACAGGTTGGGCCTAGTATGAATGATGTGTACTTCTGTGATACAGGTTGGGCCTAGTATGAATGGTGTGTACTTCTGTGACACTGGTTGGGCCTAGTATGAATGGTGTGTACTTCTGTGACACTGGTAGGGGCTAGTATGAATGATGTGTACTTTTGTGACACAGGTTGGGCCTAGTATGAATGGTGTGTACTTCTGTGACACAGGTAGGGGCTAGTGTGAATGATGTGTACTTCTGTGACACAGGTAGGGGCTAGTATGAATGATGTGTACTTCTGTGACACAGGTTGGGCCTAGTATGAATGGTGTGTACTTCTGTGACACTGGTTGGGGCTAGTATGAATGATGTGTACTTCTGTGACACAGGTTGGGCCTAGTATGAATGATGTGTACTTCTGTGATACAGGTTGGGCCTAGTATGAATGGTGTGTACTTCTGTGACACAGGTAGGGGCTAGTGTGAATGATGTGTACTTCTGTGACACAGGTAGAGGCTGGTATGAATGATGTGTACTTCTGTGACACAGGTTGGGCCTAGTATGAATGGTGTGTACTTCTGTGACACAGGTAGGGGCTAGTATGAATGATGTGTACTTCTGTGACACAGGTTGGGCCTAGTATGAATGGTGTGTACTTCTGTGACACTGGTTGGGGCTAGTATGAATGATGTGTACTTCTGTGACACAGGTTGGGCCTAGTATGAATGATGTGTACTTCTGTGACACAGGTTGGGCCTAGTATGAATGATGTGTACTTCTGTGACATAGGTAGGGGCTAGTATGAATGGTGTGTACTTCTGTGACACAGGTAGGGGCTAGTATGAATGATGTGTACTTCTGTGACACAGGTTGGGCCTAGTATGAATGATGTGTACTTCTGTGATACCGGTAGGGGCTAGTATGAATGTTGTGTACTTCTGTGACACAAGTAGGGGCTGGTATGAATGGTGTGTCCTTCTGTGATACAGGTAGGGACAAGTATGAATGATGTGTACTTCTGTGACACAAGTAGGGACTAGTATGAATGATGTGTACTTCTGTGACACAAGTAGGGACTAGTATGAATGATGTGTACTTCTGTGATACCGGTAGGGGCTAGTATGAATGGTGTGTACTTCTGTGACACAAGTAGGGGCTGGTATGAATGGTGTGTCCTTCTGTGATACAGGTAGGGACAAGTATGAATGATGTGTACTTCTGTGACAGAGGTAGGGGCTGGTACACAGGTAGGGGCTAGTATGAATGATGTGTACTTCTGTGACACAGTTAGGGGCAAGTATGAATGGTGTGTTCTTCTGTGACACAGGTAGGGGCTAGTATGAATGATGTGTACTTCTGTGACAAGGGTTTTAGTATGAATGTTGTGTACTTCTATGACATGGGTAGGGGCTGGTAACTATGAATGATGTGTACTTCAGTGACACATGTAGAGGCTAGTTTTAACTAGTTTAACTAGCTCTAGTGTTGTCAAGGTCAATCTCTTCTGTTGTCAAACTCAAACTTTTCTGCTGGCAATCTCTTCTGTTGTCAAGCTCTTCTGTTGCCAAACTTTAGTGTTGTCAAGCTCAAGCTCTTCTGTTGTCAAGCTGTTATGCTGTTAAGCCCATTCAGTTATTTAACTATATATTTATCCACTTTAATTTCCTTTCATTAGGTGTTTACACAAAGAACCGTAACTTTCGATTGTATCTGTCATCCAAACTTGGCAAGAACAATCCTCTAGAGTTGTCTGCGCAAAATGAGTACAGACTTCCACCAGACGGCCATGTTCCCGATCATAAGGCTATCTTTTACGACTGCCTAGTAGCTAATGTGCAGTAAGTAACCACGGCATTGTATTATAAATAAATTCTCATTCAGTTCAGGCGTGTAGAAACTTGTAAAAATGCAGCTTGGTAGGTTTTGAAGAAAACAAAAAATTTAAATGTCAAAAAATGAAATAAAAACAAATGGATAGTAACGCTTCCTTATATACCTAAACATTTGCCTTTTCTAAACTCTACAAATATCCATAGTGTGGCCTGAAAATGCACAAAACTGTACTTTATTTGGCAAAAAAAAATCGTGGGAGCGGGGTGGGGCTGGAGCATTTTAGTACTCCATTTCTTTTTGCATACTTATCATATTCACCTAGCTACTTCCCTGCATTTTCAAACTAACATGGTCAAGTAAGCGTATATTGAAAGATATCTCTCCTCCCTTCATGCACAAGAAATTTTTAATTCTATACTAAATAAAATATAAAAGACCTCGGTCTGAGGGTGTCTCGCCCACCGCGGCAAATCGCATATGAAATATTTTATTTGTGCTTAAATGATGTCCACCAAAGACAACACTTCATATGACCAAGTATCAAACAAATAAAAGCGAGGTAATCTTAAGAAGTTAAGTTACTGATGTTAATTGGTTTAACCCGGGTGCAGATTTGGGAAAATAATGCAAATGTGACCTTGACCTTGGTATTTTTTTCGTTCAGCGATGTCCACCAATGCCAACAATACATATGACCAAGTATCAAAGACATAAAGTAAGACAATTACATAAAGTTAACTTAGGTTAAGTTACCTAACCAAGGTTAAGTTTGGGGAAAGTAACGTAAAATATGACCTTGACCTTGGTATTTTTTGTCGTACAGTGATGTACACTAATGCAAGCAATACATATGACCAAGGATCAAAGACATAAAGTAAGGCAATCACATAAAGTTAACTTAGGTTAAGTTACCTAACCAAGGTTAAGTTTGGGGAAAATAATGCAAAATATGACCTTGACCTTAGTAATTTTTTGTCATTCAATGAATGTCCACCAATGCCAACAATACATATGACCAAGAAATTAAAGTTAACGGAGGCTAACTTACCTAACCAAGGTTGTTACCTAACCAAAGTTAAGTTTTGGGGAAACAATGCAAATTATGACCTTGACCTTTGTAATTTTGGCATTACGCGATGTCCCTTGACCCAACAAAGCATCTGACAAAATTTCAGAAAAATTCAAGCAGCGATTGTTGAGATATAGTTGATTTAAGATGCGGCCGCTATGCGCTACCCACTATTGTAGGCGAGACAAAAAAATAAAATAAATTATTGTTTGACGAATAGTGCTACATGACATTATATACAAATTATTTATATAGATACACAGGCCGCACAAAGATTTTGACGTTTGACAAGGACGTAGATGTAGAGTGCAAGTTGCTGGCCGCTAGAATATCTACTTCAGCTAAGGAAAAAGGTAAACATTCATGATTTTGTTATTTCTGGTACAGACATTTTTGGATGTTCACCTGTAACTAACCATAAAGGTGTCCTCACTGAAATGTACTGAAATGTTCACGCCAAAAACAAATATACCCATTGTGTAATTACAGCAACCCACTGAAAACTGGGATTTGATGCACAATGTATTTTTAATCTGAAATTTAAAAAAATAGGCCTTTGTTGATATTCATTCGATCTAAACGATAAACACCTCTTGACATGATGACCAATCATCCTGTAATTGTTACAGACAGTCCATCAAAAACTGTGAGAGGAGTAAAGACACATAAATTATAGGACAGATGTTCATAAGACACAAGATATAATGATGACTCTTGGCATGATACACACTATCATGACGAACTGTCAAAATGTTGAAAGAGTATGACACACCAACAGGTACCGCAAGATCATGACAGACGAGCCTAACTCCATATGCCCCCTATTTCATTGCCGTGATTGTGATATTAAAAAAAATACATTAACAACTACAGCTAAAAGAAAACATAGAGTGGTTAATTAAATATGTGCAAGCACTTTTCCAATAAAACATACATGGGACCCCAGGAATGCACTTTTGAAATTGAAAACCCTCCATCCATAGATGCAAAATTGAGTTTAAAGAACCAAATTTGAAAAATATGGTTCACACATAGATGTTTATTAAATTGCCTTCCTGGGGTCCCGGGTATGTTTTAATGGAATAGCCCTAAATTAAAGACATCCATACTGCCTTCGAAATGAAATTATTAATTAGAGGTTAATATACGGCCGTGGTGTGCCTTTTGTCGATAATGGCCATGTATTTGACAAAATACATCAACATGTTTACAGAACGGTGTACAATTTAAACATATTAGATCTATTAGCATAAGATGCCAATAATTATTTGGCAAATAAATACATTAAATTAATAAATTATGTTAAATTAGTTTTCTACCTTGTCTTTCACTTTAATTATATATTTCAAAGCTTCAAACGTTAATTTACTGATCGTGAAAATTGCAGTTGAGGTTTCATTGTCTGCTTCTCAGCCATAGCGCTCCAATATGATTATTCATAATCCATAATGGCACAGTGTGCCGATTATGGATTTAGAAAAAAGCCATTAAGGACTGATAATCATTGTTTTTCTACTAAAATGTGTTACTATTTATAGTAAGGTATGTAATAATAAAAATTATATTTTACTTTAGGAGAGAGCATTGAAGGTTTCAGTAAGTCCCCATATCCTGAGGTGGATGCATACATTACTGGTCTGATAACACAAGATGGTGAACAGGGTGTGATTCGCCATTGGATCTATTTTCGGCAGGGAGAACTTCTAGTTTATGAGATATTGCATTACAGATACTGTCACAACATTGGACGACAGCATCGGAGCAATAACATTATGTGAGGAGGACTTTGTTATTTTGTAGTACCTAAATGTTCACCAATGAACACAAATATTTATATTTCCTAGCATTCAAAATGTTTGTCTAGCAAAATGATATAACGTGTCTGGTTTAAACAGTATGAACTCTACTCCAAGTTAACAAGGGCAATAACCCTGTCAACATTGAACATAACAGATAAACAATATAATCCTTTTAGTATACCATGAAAATAACACTACCAGATCTCAATGTAATCGGTCTTAAAAAGTGTTACACTCTATATTGTAATCCGTAACTAACACTCGTAGATATAATTATATATATTCCAATAGTAGCATATTGGCATACATACCAGTATATTATTCTAATTTGAGCATACTTATATTTATCACATACTTCCCTATAAATACTTTGTTTTTGAATATACGATACGACATAGACCTAGCTAGTTATATCCATCAGCATTTCGTTGCCGGGCAATAAAGCCATGAAATATAGGGTGCAAAAATGTCATACCACGGAAATAACCAAATGTTCATCTCGATCCTTTTACCGGAGTGATACGCAAATAACCGATTAGTTACGATTTGACAATGGATATTGTTTGTCGTCTGCGTTTCATCAGTTACTTCCATCCTGTTTTCGCGGCAGATTATTGGCTATATAATCATTATCCGTGGATAAAATAAACACTTATGACAATACACCTTAAGTAGAAAATTTAAAATTCAGTGGAATTCATTTTCAATAAGATTTCGGACAAAATAAATGTTGTGTACCACTTACGCGACATATATGAGCACATCAGAATGGACTAGATCTAAACTTTTTTTTCTCTCCCTGGAAAACAGCGTAGTGAGAGAGCTGAAGTTAAAATTTCGACAAAGCTCAAGTATATGATAAATAGAATAAAAAATGTGTATTTTCATATCGCACCCTATATCAGGCCCTCGACCCATGTCAGCCCTCAAGCTAAAGCTCTCGGGCTGATATGACGTCTCAGGCCTGATACAGGGTGTGATACCCATTTATTATTCTCTATATATTCTAATATGAGCATGTAAATATTTATTCAAACATAAGAAATGTTTATGTTAATTGTATGTTTTGTTAGGTACATTGTGGACCTACGACAGGGTGTATTCTATCAGAAATGTCACGACCCAGACTGTCACATGCAGAATTTCAAGTCAACAGGTAAAATGGATGTTTTTATAACCTATCGGTCTAAAATATTTATTATAACACAAGATATTAAAGGACACATGTTTGCCATTTATATGCACTATGGAAGGCATGCTTATTTTGCAATATTATACCTCATTTGCATATTCCACTCTTTGTTTAATGTGACGTCATCCTGTCCATAAAGTTGCATATTGACCGGGGCGACCAGTCTGATAGCTATATTAACGGACGTGTGAAAAAAACGACGTCAAAATAAATCATAAAACTTATTGATTTAATTTGTTGGTAAGATTCGGTATAATATAACAAATAATGTATGGTGCTTCGGTCCATATGAAGTTTATGGACTGGGCAGTCCATAAACATGCAAATAGACCTCAGCACCATACATTATTTGTTAATTATGGTACAAAGTGCCACCACAGATATTCTGCAGGATTCATCAATAATGATGATTATTAAATATTATTAAAATAACCTCCCCTGCCTCAACCATCTAATACATATCTATTCTGTATTACCCATATCATTTTATGATGCTGAATTGTAAATATATATATATATATGTTTAGTTAATGAATATTACATGCTGTAAAATATTGTAAGGTGTGGCAAGGGATGGTCCTCCCCGACCCTTGCTACACCTATTGACGGGGAGATTAGACCGGTCGTCAAAAGATGGCTCAAAAAATAAAAAAATGATTATCTGAGAATATCCATATCTTCTTGTTATATTTGTTCTTGCTTGGCTATATAAATATATATAGATATATCTTAGTTTTTAATTTCAATCCAAGTTGACTTACATGACTTACCAGTATTAAATCATTTCAGAATGGGCTCTTCCAAGACATGTGCTGCCCGAAAGTTACTTTGACCTTGACGATGACCTTGACCCAGATATGGACGATGAAGAATTGCTCAACACAACAGTGGAGATGGAGCAGCAGTATCAGAAGGCGACATGTACTGACACAGGTAATGTATGAACGTGAGGGTGGAGGGGCTGGGAGTTGTGCGGGGGTGCTGCGGGCATACCTAGGTGACAAGACAGCAATGAATTCCTGGTAGGGGGAATAGACTGACAACAATTTCACTAGGTGGAGAATTTAGACAGCCCAGTAATGAATTAATAAAGTGTGCCGTAATTTTGTAATGCTCAATTCAATTGGGGATCTAAAATTGATATTTGTTATCAAACCAACCCTGGGGAATTTGTACTGACCCAGATAACCATGGTTATCTTCAGCAGCAAACATATACTGACACATGTAACCATGGTTATCTTAAGCAGCAGACATGTAATGACACAGGTAACCACGGTTATCTTCAGCGGTAGACATATACTGCCACAGGTAACCATGGTTACCTTTAACAGCAGACATGTACTGGCACAGGTAACCATGTTTATATTCAGCACCAGACACAAGTAACCATGGTTATCTTCAGCAGCAGACGTGTACTGACACAGGTAACCATGGTTATCTTCAGCAGCAGACATGTATTGGCACAGGTCAGCATGGTTATCTTCAGCAGCAGACGTGTACTAGCACAGGTAACCATGTTGTTTTTTCCAACAGCAGTGGTGTATTCCCAGGAAAAACCATGGTTATCTAGATGTGGTATTTTTTGCATACCGGACAAGGATATCCGTCATTTTACTGGGGCTAGATATTTCCATCTCGCGCGCCAACATCCGGTATGCAGGAAAACATGCAAAATGTTAGTATCTTGCGGCTTCAACGCACAACATGTCTCTGATATGCAAGAAAAAGAATCTATCATGGGTATTCGGTTCAGATAGGGAATTCCAACCCTCGGTGTCAGTGTGTTAATTGGAACCTCGGCAGACCCTCGGTTCTGATAAAAACACTTCTACCTCGGGTTGGAATTCCCTATCTTCACCGGATACCCATGAAAGATTCTTATAATCTCAGCTGTCTTGTTTTACATATGAGCCATTTTAATTTCAAGTTGTCTAGGTAACTCACTGGTCTAAGGGGAGCGCTATCATGCTAAATGTATGAAGAAACATGTTATATCATCTCACCTATCCATCACAGGTCACCACTGTGTAGTGTTGTGTCACTAAGAAAGGAAAATGTTAGACCACAGCAACACCTCGCTAACACCATCTTTTAATTGGTGAAATTTTTTATCATAAATTGGAATGCTTTTAAACCTTAGTTTCTTCAAGAAAAAGCCTGATGTAACCACTTTAAAATGAAACTTGTATTAAAAAAAACGTCTGAAGTACTATGACTAAAGCAGTTTAGGCTGTGATCAGTGGATCAGGGAGCTCTCTGCACAAGCTCATACATTGTGTGAGACTAGTATGACAATGAAGGTGCATTGTTTCCCTGTAGATGTTGCACTTTGACTTACACTTTATATGTAACGAGGCAAAATATTCTGGTTTTAGCAAGGCTTAGTTGACAAACAACATTTCGATTAATTTTTAGCTCGACTGATCAGAGATCAGCAGAGCTTATGCCGTGGTGCGGCGTCCGTCGTCCGTCTGTCCGTAAACTTTTATTTGTAACGACTACTCCTCTGAAACTACTGGATGGATATTCATGAAACTTTACAGAAATGTTGCCCATGAAGTCTAGTTGATCCTAGCAAAAATTCATGTTGATGTGAAATCCAAGATGGCCTCCAAAGCTAAAAATAGATTTTTAAAATACAAGTTTGTAGCGACTACTTCTTGAAAACTCTAAGTGATATTGATATGGGACTTTTTCTAAAATGATCAGCATGACATGATGTTGGTCCTTGTCGATAATCGTTTTGATTCGGCGTTAAACATGGCTGCCAGCGGCCATCTTTGTTTACATAGAGTTATATAATGAAAACTCGTAGCGACTACTCCTCTGAAACTACGGGTTTTCATGAAACTTCACAGGAATGTTGCTCTTGATGTCTTATTGATCCTAGCAAAATTTTAGGTCGGCCGTATATTCAAGATGGCCGCCACGGCTAAAAATAAATTTTCAAAATACAAGTTTGTAGCGACTACTTCTTGAAAACTTTAAGTGATATTGATATGGGACTTTTTCTAAAATGATCAGCATGACATGATGTTGGTCCTTGTCAAAAATCATTTTGATTCGAAGTTAAACATGGCTGCCAGTGGCCATCTTTGTTTACATAGAATTATATAGTAAAAACTTGTAGCGACTACTCCTCTGAAACTACTTCGCGGATTTTCATAAAACTTTACAGGAATGTTGCTCTTAATGTCTAATTGATCCTAGCAAATTTCAGGTCGGCCGGAAATTCAAGATGGCCACCATGGCTAAAAATAGATTTTCAAAATACAAGTTTGTAGCGACTACTTCTTGAAAACTATAAGTGATATTGATATGGGACTTTTTCTAAAATGATCAGCATGACATGATGTTGGTCCTTGTCAAAAATCGTTTTGATTCGATGTTTAACATGGCAGTCAGCGGCCATCTTTGTTTACATTGAGTTATATAATGAAAACTTGTAGCGACTACTCCTCTGAAACTACTTGACGGATTTTCATGAAAGTTCACAGGAATGTTGCTCTTGATGTCTAATTGATATTAGCCGGAAATTCAAGATGGCTGCCATGGCTAAAAATAGATTTTCAAAAAACAAGTTTGTAGCGACTACTTCCTGAAATCAAAATCAATCAGTAGAGCTTCAAGGTCATTGACCTCTTGTTAAAAGAAACCTGTTGGAGAATAGAATGGTCATTATTCGTATGTTGTTATATCAGGTTTAAATTGGCCTTTAAAGGGACAAGCGGCAATCAAGTTTTATTTCTAGCATTAAAATAAGCACCCCGATTTATTTATATAGGAATCACTTTGTGCGTCGCGTCCCTTACCGTCCCATTCCGTTTTATTATTTAACAGATAATAGTAACATGGTTGCATATTTGCTTCTCATTTTTGGTAATATGTGAAAACCACATAAGGTTACATTCCACTAATTATACAGGCTTCATAAGGTTACATTCCACTAATTTTTACACAAGATTCCACAAAGTTTTTAAATATATGTCCTGTTATTTAACAGATAATGGTTGCATATGTTCTTTTTCTTGTTTTATTACGTGAACATAAGTAATAATAACCTCATTAAGTTATACGCTACTAATTTTAAGATTCATAAGGTTACACTCCACTAAAAAAAATTACTTTGTGTCGCGTCTCGTCACGTCCCGTTACAATATTTAACAAATAATGGTTGCATATTTGCTTTTCCTTTTTGGTATTATGTAAAAATACAGTATGAAAACCACATAAGATTACATTCCACTTCATACAGACTTCATAAGGTTACACCCCACTAATTTTTACACATGATTCCACTAAGTTTTTAGTTATTTCTCTTGTTATTTAACAGATAATGGTTTCATATTTTCTTTTCTTTTTTTATGATTTGGAAATACATAATGAAATCTTCGTAAAGTTACACATTTTGAATTTTAAGACCTCATAAGGTTACACTCCACTAATTTACGTCGCGTCACATCGGCTTTTATTATTTAACAGATAATAGTTACATGGTTTCATATTTGCTTTTCATTTTTGGTATGATGTGAAAATACATTATGAAAAACACATAAGGTTACATTCCACTAATTTACGTCACGTCCCGTCCTATCACGTCCCATTGCATTATTTAACAGATAATGGTTGCATATTTGCTTTTCCTTTTTGGTTTGATGTGAAAATACATTAAAAAACCCACATAAGGTTACATTCCGCTAATTATACAGACTTCATAAGGTTACACTCCACTGATTTTTATGTAAGACTCCACATATTTATATCCCCACCAAACAAGGTTTCAAGGGGGCTATATAATATGATGGTATGATATGAACATACTTAATGAAAACCATTTACGGTTACACTCCACTAATTATATAATTACAAGACATCATAAGGTTACACTCCACTAATTTGTAACGTTATTTAACAGATAATTGGATAATTGTTGCATATTTTCTTTTCCTTTTTTCTTATTTAGTATGTGTGACTCCACATATTTTTTAATTATTTGTAATTGAGACTCTGCTCATCACAAACGTCAGAGTATTCCCACGCATCCATATTAAGGCAATGATACCTATTCTGACTGGACACCAATACAGTAGTATTAATCACCGTCAAATTATTTGCATTAAATTTGTTTTTTAGTTAATTTATTATGAAAATACAGAGTCAGTACCTTTTTTGAGAATACACACATATTCAAACAGGTCACCAAGCGGGGGTATTTATCACCTTTTAAATAGTAATAGCTCTAGTTAATCCTGTGTCATTTTGACTTTAAAACTGCTTGTATATAATTAAATAAAAAATTGAGTTTTCAGTTGTCTTCGTTATTTTACCAGTTGTTTAAAGATATTATTGATGCAGTATAATATATAGCCAGTAATATGAAGAAACAAAATTTGCTTTGAACTGTTCTAATAATTAATATTAATGATTGAACAAATGCAAGTTATTTAGGAAAACTAACTGGACGCTATCAAGATTTCGGTGTGTCCCTTTAAGATGGTGACCAATCTCTGTTCAGTAAGGCAACCAAGTTTGGTGAATACTGTATATTTCAGACACAAGTCTATTGGAGGATGGTGATGATGATGACCTTGTTGCTGCTGCAAGTGACCTTGAGACAAGTCTTAACAAGGACAAAGGATGACCTCGTTTACATTGAGATGAAATCAATAGATAACAAACAACTACACTGGTGTCTACTTTTTTTAGCAAGAAAATGAATTGGAAACCAGCATGATTAATTAGTATACAACAGCATGATTAATTGGTATACAACTAAACGGCATGATTAATTGGCATACAACTAAACAGCATGATTAATTGGCATACAACTAAACGGCATGATTAATTGGCATACAACTAAACTGCATGATTAATTGGCATACAACTAAACGGCATGATTAATTGGCATACAACTAAACGGCATGATTAATTGGCATACAACTAAACGGCATGATTTATTGGCATACAACTAAACGGCATGATTAATTGGTATACAACTAAACAGCATGATTAATTGGCATACAACTAAACGGCAGGATTAATTGGCATACAACTAAACGGCATGATTTATTGGCATACAACTAAACGGCATGATTAATTGGCATACAACTAAACAGCATGATTAATTGGCATACAACTAAACAGAATGATTAATTGGTATACAACTAAACAGCACGATTAATTGGCATACAACTAAACGGCATGATTAATTGGCATACAACTAAACGGCGTGATTAATTGGTATACAACTAAACAGCATGATTAATTGGCATACAACTAAATAGCGTGATTAATTAGCATGATTAATTGGTATACAACTAAACAGCATGATTAATTGGCATACAACTAAACGGCATGATTAATTGGCATACAACTAAACGGCATGATTAATTGGCATACAACTAAACGGCATGATAAATTGGCATACAACTTAACGGCACTATTAATTGGCATACAACTAAACGGCATGATTAATTGGCATACAACTAAACGGCATGATTAATTGGCATACAACTAAACGGTGTGATTAATTGGTATACACCTAAACGGCGTGATTAATTGGCATACAACTAAACAGCATGATTAATTGGTATACAACTAAACAGAATGATTAATTGGCATACAACTAAACAGCACGATTAATTGGCATACAACTAAACGGCATGATTAATTGGCATACAACTAAACCGCGTGATTAATTGGCATACAACTATACAGCATGATTAATTGGCATACAACTATACAGCATGATTAATTGGCATACAACTAAACAGCATGATTAATTGGCATACAACTAAACAGCGTGATTAATTGGCATACAACAAAACAGCGTGATTAATTGGCATACAACTAAACAGCGTGATTATTTGGCATACAACTAAACAGCATGATTAATTGGCATACAACTAAACAGCGTGATTAATTGGCATACAACTAAACAGCATGATTAATTGGCATACAACTAAACGGCATGATTAATTGGCATACAACTAAACAGCATGATTAATTGGCATACAACTATACAGCATGATTAATTGGCATACAACTAAACGGCATGATTAATTGGCATACAACAAAACAGCGTGATTAATTGGCATACAACTAAACAGCGTGATTATTTGGCATACAACTAAACAGCGTGATTAATTGGCATACAACTAAACAGCGTGATTAATTGGCATACAACTAAACAGCATGATTAATTGGCATACAGCTAAACAGCATGATTAATTGGCATACAGCTAAACAGCATGATTAATTGGCATACAACTAAACAGCATGATTAATTTGCATACAACTAAACAGCATGATTAATTGGTATACAACTAAACAGCATGATTAATTGGCATACAACTAAACAGCATGATTAATTGGTATACAACTATTTTATGGGTTTTCGTGGAACTATTACAACTATAGACCCCAAGGTGTGGGCAATGACCTGATGCACTAGTACCAAAGCCTTTAGGAATTCTATTAGTGGTCATGTGATTGCAGTTGAACCAATTGGAGGAAAGGAATTTGGTCACTTGTATAGTATTCTATAAAACCGACAATGAACATTTTAAATCTAACATATTAATTTTAGTCTTTTAACCATAATTTGTTTACATTGTGTACATGTAACACTATGTTGTACTTTTATTGAAGTATATATATTGTAATCAGGTGTTTATTGTATTTTCATTAGTTTACCCAAGTCTGGATTTGTTCTCCCTGTTGCTGGGTCTGTAAATGTAAATAGCATGAAAGGAGATTGGGGTTATTATAAATCACATTATATTAGGTTATACAGGGACAGCAACCTCACAAGGAGATCAGATGAAGGTCAGTGGGGGCCGGTGTCTGTAGTTTATAGGCGCGAGGCCGTATCCACTAAGCCGCTGTAAATAGCATGAATTCTTTATAACTGTGTATAGAAGTGTAGAAACAGTATACCGTGGTGTACATTCCTGCACACTTCTAAATCCTGTGTACAAGATCACAACTTGATTAAGGTTTTGGATTAGCTCCATTTCCAAATCTCCCCCAAAAATTGAATTGAATTGGGTTTTACGGCGCACCAACACATAAAAGGTCATATGGCACCTAACAGGAATGAACCTGCCAAGGTTATTCTCCATTTACATCAAGATAATATATGGAGAATGGGCCTCGAACATTCTAATCTGCAGAGTTGATGCAAATTCTATAGTAAACACTCAATTTACGATGGAGCCATGTTTGCATATGCGGTGTCATGATAAAGACCTTGAATGAGCATGGTAAAAAATGACAAAATGAACAAGAAGGGGGGTCCTACCCCTCTGCCTCTAGCGGGATTTGCAGTGGTTGTATTCTTCCCCGGCAACCACAAGGGGATCCCCAAAAAAAAAACTACACCTCACACTTTATAATCATACAGATACATCTATATCCGTGCGTGGTTCCCGGGCAAGAAAAAGACCACTACTTATACAAAAACTCCCTGAATTCATGTTCATTTTGTCATGTTCATTGAAGGTCTTCATCGTGATCCCTGTATTGTTTCATGTGCTACTTGATTGGGGGCAGAAAACAGTGATAGTGGCTCCATCAAAAAATGGAGTGTTTACAAGAGAATTTGCAGAACTCTGCAGTTTTGCAAGTGAGATGGTCCATTCTGAATATTTTTATCTAGATGTAAATGAAGAATGAGTCTGGAGTGTTCATTCCTGTTGGCACCGTATAACCCTTTTGTCTCGACCACGAAAGTGGGTAGCGAGACATAGCAGTCATTTTTCCGGCAGCCGCCAGATTTTAAATCAACTATATCTCAACAATCACTGCTCGAATTTTTCTGAAACTTTGTCAGATGCTTTGTTGGGACAAGGGACATCATGTAATGCCAAAATTACTAAGGTTTAAGGTCATATTTTGCTTATTTTCCCCAAACTTAACCTTGGTTGGGTAACCTCAGTTAACTTTTATGTGATTGCCTCACTCTATGTCTTTGATACTTGGTCATACTGTATTGTTGGCATTGGTGGACATCTGTCAAAAAATTACAAAGGTCAAGGTCAGTGTCAAAGTCATATTTTGCTTTATTTTCCTTGAACTTAACCTTAGTTAGGCAACTTAACCTTGGTTAGGTAACTTAACCTCAGTTAACTTCATGTGATTGCCTCACTATGTCTTTGATACTTGGTCATATGTATTGTTGGCATTGGTGGACATGGCTGAACGACAATAAATACCAAGGTCAAGGTAATATTTTGCGTTATTTTCACAAAACTACACCCTGGTTAAACCACATAACCTCAGTAACTTAACTTCTTATGATGACCTCGCTTTTATTTGTTTGATACTTGGTCATATGAAGTGTTGTGTTTGGTGGACATCATTTAAGCACAAATCTAATAGAATATTTCCTATACTGTTTGCCGTGGTGGGCGACACCCTCAGACCGAGGTCTTGTGTTGGTGCACCATAAAACCCCAGTTCAGTTCAACTCTATAGGAGCTTAACTTTCATACCAGAAGTAAGTCACCAGATTTATATCCCTGGCTGGTCCATATAAGGTTTGAGGGCTGGTGTGGCGCAGTCGATAGTGCGGCGGATTTGTAACCGGAGGCCACCGAGTTTCGTTCGGTGTGTTCTTGGGCAAGACACTTTCCCTTAGCCTCGTCAGTTGGATGGGTATCGGTCTATCCTCCGAGTACGTTAAACAAGAGGGCCTGTAGACGCTCTACTTGTATGATGTGATTAAAAAACATAAACATGATAGAGGCCAACCCAAGAAACATGTTTCCTATATATAACTATGTAAACTTTGGGTTATCGTGGCGGCAATTTTGAATATTTGACGACAACGAAAAACACAAACTTGATAGAGGCCAACAACAGAAACATGCATATGATATTTAACTAGAATGGAACAAGTGAAATATGTTGTTTGATAAATGTCCTTAAATTTGACCTAAGTTTAGCCATGGTGGCCATCATGGATGACTGGAGGTCCCAAAAACGCAAATCTGAGGGTGGCCAACCCAAAGATCATTGTGATTAAGTTTCATCAAAATCCTTCAAGCAGTTTCAGAGAAGATATCATTTTTAACGTTTTCCTGTATAACTCTTATGTAAACTTTGGGTCGCTATGGTGGCCATTTTGATTATTCGACGATAACGAAAAACACAAACTTAATAGAGGCCAACCCAAGGAACATGTATATGATATTTCAGTAGAATGGAATCATTGGTTTCGGAGATGTCGTTTGAAATTTACTTAAATTTGACCTAGTTTTAGCTATGGAGGCCATCTTGGATGACTTGCGGTCGCGAAAAACACAAATCTGAGAGGGACTATCCCAAATATCGTTGTGCTTAAGTTTCATCAAAATCTTGCAGGCGGTTTCTGAGAAGATGTAATTTTTATCTTTTCCTATATAAATCTATATAAACTTTGGGTCGCCATGGCGGCCATTTTGATCATTTGTCGATAACGAAAAACACAAACTTGATAGAGGCTAACCCAAGAAACATGTATGTGATATTTCACAAGAATGGAATAAGTGGTTTCGGAGGAGATGTTGTTTGAAATTTATTTAAAATTTGACCTAGTTTTAGCTATGGCGGCCATCTTGGATGACTGGCGGCCGTGAAAAACAAAAATCTGAGAGGGACTATCCCAAATATCATTGTGCTTAAGTTTCATCAAAATCTTTCAGGCGGTTTCAGAGAAGATGTAATTTTTAACATTTTCCTATATAACATGTAAACTTTGGGTCACCGTGGCAGCCATTTTGATTATTTGACGATAACGAAAAACACAAACTTGATAGAGGCTAACCCAAGGAACATGTATATGATATTTCACAAGAGTGGAATAAGTGGTTTCGGAGATGTCGTTTGAAATTTCGTTAAATTTGACCTAGTTTTAGCCATGGTGGCAATCTTGGATGACTGACGGCTGTGAAAAACACAAATCTGAGAGGGACTATCCCAAATATCATTGTGCTTAAGTTTCATCAAAATCCTTCATGCGGTTTCAGAGAAGATGTCATTTTTAAACTTTTCCTATATAACTATGTAAGTTTTGGGGCGCCGTGGCGGCCATTTTGATTATTCGACGATAACGAAAAACACAAACTTAATAGCGGCCAACCCAAGGAACATGTATATGATATTTCAGTAGAATGGAATCATTGATTTCGGAGATGTCGTTTGAAATTTACTTAAATTTCACCTAGTTTTAGCCATGGAGGCCATCTTGGATGACTGGCGGCCGCGAAAACACAAATCTAAGAGGGACTATCCCAAATATCATTGTGCTTAAGTTTCATCAAAATCTTTCAGGTGGTTTCAGAGAAGATGTAATTTTTAACCTTTTCCTATATAACTCTATGTAAACATTGGGTCGCCGTGGCGGCCATTTTGTTTATTTGACAATAACGAAAAACACAAACTTGATAGAGGCTAACCCAAGGAACATGTATATGATATTTCAGAAGAATGGAATAAGTTGTTTCGTCGGAGATGTCGTTTGAAATTTACTGAAATTTTACCTAGTTTTAGCTATGGCGGCCATCTTGGATGACTGGCGGCCGTGAAAAACACAAATCTGAGAGGGACTATCCCAAATATCATTGTGCTTAAGTTTCATCAAAATCTTTCAGGCGGTTTCAGAGAAGATGTAATTTTTAACCTTTTCCTATACAACTCTTATGTAAACTTTGGGTCGCCGTGGCGGCCATTTTGATTATTTGACGATAGCGAAAAACACGAACTTGATAGAGGCTAACCCAAGGAACATGTATATGATATTTCAGTAGAATGGAATCGGTGGTTTCGAAGATGTCGTTTGAAATTTCCTTAAATTTGACCTAGTTTTAGCCATGGTGGCCATCTTGGATGACTGGCGGCCGCGAAAAACAAATCTGAGAGGGGCCCTCCCAAGTAACATTGTGGTGAAGTTTCATCAAAATCCTTCAAGCGGTTTCAAAGGAGATGTCGATTTTATAAAATTGCTAACAGACGGAGACGGACGACGGACGAAAAGTGATCGCATAAGCCCTCCTGGCCTTTGGCCAGTAGAGCTAAAAAACATAGGAATCTATTCGATAATACGAGTAGGGCACGGTTCCCGGACTACTATGTATCCTTCCTCTCTGGGACAGCTCTAAATAACCTATACTGTGTTGATGAGCCGTTAAACAACATTCAGTTCCATATAAGGTTTATATGCAGAGACATCTACATCCATGTGTTGAAAATGATGTAAAACACCATACAAACCATGCTTAAAATTCATACAAAAAAGTAGGTTATGATGACCTTTGCTAAAGGCGGAACACTTGGTATTACATTTCTATCAGTTGGACCATGCCATAATGCCTCTTGCCCATAACATGTGAACCGCTCGAGATATTGGAATAAAACATGTATGCATTATCAATCAACGGCTTGTGTACCAAATTTTGGTCATATGGTCAAGGTATTGTCATGGTCTAACAATGTTCATGTCAAGGTTGTGCAATTTTCTTGTCCTTTTCAACTGTTAAACCACTTGAAACTTGATGCGTATTGCACATCCTTGACATCTCCAATAGATGTGTTGCAAGCAAAACTCGGGGTCATATAGTATAAAAATCTTTCATGGGTATCCGGTGAAGATCGGGAATTCCAACACGATGTATAATTATTTTCATTGAGACCGAGGCTCAGTCGGGGTTACGATTAAAACAATTATACCGAGGGTTGGAATTTCCCTATCTTCACCAGATACCCATGATTGATTCTTTTTCCTGCATATCATTTATATTTTGCGCATTGATGTCGTCTACTTATAATGTTTTGCATGTTTATTTACACAATGACGTCCTACAACTGTCATTGTTGATATTAGCGTGCGACTTATCTTCCCCCATGGGCAAGATCAGGCTTTCCATCAGTATGCATTGAACAGCTTGTTTAAATGTTTTTGGTTTATACTACTTATGATACCACTATTGAATGCCTGAAAGCATGTTTGAGAAGAAATGTGTCCGGTCATTATACAATATTAGAGTGGAAAATGCTAAGTCAAACAATGGGCCATAATTCTGTAATAAATTAGGCAATCAATGATGGGTGATGTACAGGGACATAAGGTCATCATTTGTTATGAGTGAAGTTTGGGAACATTCCATTCAAAAGTGTCTGAGATATGCAAGTTACGGACAACAAGATTCATATGTAGCCCCCACTTCACTTTTTGAAAAGCACTGCAGATCCCATTGGAGGGAAAGGCAGAGGGGTAGAACCCCCCAAATTCATGTTCATTTTATCATTTTTTGTTCATGCTCATTAAAGGTCTTCATCATGACCCCTGCATTGTTTCAGGTGCCATCTCGCTCATATCACTAGAGAAGTGGCAGAAAAACTATAACGTCGCTCCAGCGTAAATGGAGTGTCTGTCTACAGTAGAATTTGCAGCAACTCTGCAGTTCAGGGTGAGAAGGTTCTAGGCCCGTTCTCCATATTTTATCTCGATGTACATAGAGGATAAGCCTGGCATGTTCATTCCTTTTAGGCGCCATATAACCTTTCATGTGTTGGTGCGCCTTAAAACCCCAATTCAGTTCAGCTCAGTTGAAAGCAGGGGTATAATAACCTGAACGAGTTAAAAGATGTTTGACAGTTAGTTTTAAGGGTCGTTAACTCTTGTCAGTTTTACAACAATGTTTGCATTTAGGAATAGATCCCACTTTGGACTAAGGTATAAAAATACAGTTTAGTTTCGTTGTACCTGGCAGTTGGAGAAAAAAAAATGCCTTGAACTTCCAATTTCATATGTATTCAGTATATGGTGGTGTCCTCCACCAGTGAAGTGTTTATTACAATAGAATTCACAGCAACTCTGCATGTGAGAAGGTTTTAGGCCCTTCTAGTATTTTATCTCTATGTACATGGAGTTTGGGCCTCAGATGTTCATTCCTGTTGGCATCATTTAACCTTTTTGTGTTTGTGTGCCAATTCAACTCAGTAACATATTTATTGGATATATTATTTTATCACATGGAACTGCTTGTATTCCGTATAATATACCCATTACGTATTTCCTTATATTAACCATGTGTAATACAAGGCGACCGAATCAAGTGCAATGTCAGTACGTTCGTCTAGTCAATGTCCCGGAACACCCGTTTAGTCCGTGGATATAGCACTGCATCGGCGATGTTGTGAGGGTAACAGTCCGCCGTATGTAGATTCACCACAAGCAATAATGTGTAGTTTCTTGTCGTTTTTGAGCCATGTGATGAAAAGGATCCGACACTCGTCATTTCATACAAAATTTTATTAAACTCGTCCAGGAATTTGTTTAATAAAATTGTGTATGAAATGACAACTCATGTCAGATCCTCTATATACACCCCGCAAAGTGGTGGTGGTATACTGGAATCACCTCTGTCCGTCCGTCCGTAGACAAAATTCTTGTCCGGACTATTTCTTAATAACTCCTTCGAATTTCACGAAACTTGCTAAGAAGTATCAATATCGAGTGGACATGCGCAAACTGTCATGACGTTCTGGTTCGATAATTTTAAACCGAGTTATGGCCCTTTGTATTTCTAATACATATATATTACAAAATTCTTGTCCGGGCTATTTCTCTAAAACTCCTTGCTAGAATTTAGTGAAACTTGCTAGGAAGTATCAGTATCAAGTGGAGATGTGCATACTGTCATGACGTTCCGGTTCAATAATTTTCTACTGAGTTATGGCCCTTTGTATTTTTAATGCATTTCATACTCGGTAGTGAAATAGAAAATTCTTTTCCGTGCTATTTCTCTAAAATCCCAAGTTATAATTTTGTCAAACATCAAAAGCATCAATCTGCGCATACTGTCATGACTTTCCGGTTCAATAATTTTCCACTGAGTTATAGCCCTTTGTATTTCTAATATATATATATAATACAAAAATTCTTGTCCGGGCTATTTCTAAAACTCCGTTAGAATTTATTGAAACTTGCTAGGAAGTATCAATATCAAATGGAGATGTGCATACTGTCATGAAGTTCCGGTTCAATCATTTTTCAATGAGTTATGGCCCTTTGTATTTTTAAAGCATTTCATACTTGGTAGTCAAATAGAAAATTCTTGTCCAGGCTTTTTCTCTACAATATATGTCTATATATCTTATAGGAACAAAGTCTTGTATGTTTACTCACTCCCCAACAAGTTGCCAGCAGGGGGCATTAGTCCGCCTCCGGTGACAGTTCTAGTTTACAATGTAGTGGATTGCCAATTTTCTTTTAAATGGGGTAAGCAACAATATGTTCTTTTGGAGAACACATGGACCTACTTAAGTTTATAGTTGTACATTTCCCTTCAACTTTTATCTCCATTGATACAAAGCATCCATTTCCGGGAGCATCCGTCGGTTAAATCACTTGAGAGAGGTGCATATTGAACAGTGTGTAGCAACCAATTTGTCGACATCTTGGACCACTTGTTGCCCATGACATGTTTTATTTAAACACTATTTAAAATCATTGTACTACTAAATATGATGTGGAATATAACTATTAAAATGTGGAATATGACTAACAAACCATGAAAATAATAAATATATATCATAATTTATTTCTCTTTTTTTACATCAAACATTCATAAATTTTGACAAAATTTCAACAATAAACTTTTTGTACCAGATTTAATTGAAACATGCATACAGACTTCCCATATGAAAACCGTTTAAACTGCATGCATACAAACTTCACTTTCGCCCAAATCATGAGCAAACTTCGTCCCAATTATGCAGATGTCTGATCAGGACAGTGGTCCTTACCAAACATAAATACATTTAAAATAAAACCGGAAGCAATTGAAAATAAGATTTAAATTGGAAACTTCCTTTTTCCGGGAAGCCCCATTTAAAGCATTTGGCTGAAATAGCAACAGCTGAGAATATAAGAATCCTCGGGATTAGAATTGCAACCAGGAACTCGGCAGAGCCTCGTCCTTGGTTACAATTTTGACTCTCGTGTGAGATTTCCCTATCTCACAAGGATACTCATGATGGATTATTGTTCTCCCATTATGCGCTTAGTACAGGTATAAAACAATAAGAAACTTCAATAACTGCATTTGAATAACGCTAGAATAAGGCGAGGGATGAGGGAAACAACTACCTCACATGACCAGAAATGGTTTTACAGTTTTTAAATATAAAAAAGTATAACATACCGGTATTCAAAAAGTATTTACTTCAGCGAGATTAATTATAGAAAGATTAATTATAATAAGAAAATAGTTGAAATTAAATCCTTCAAATAATTTTGTAAATTTTAATTTAAAGTTTCAAAGTTTCAAAATTAAAAACTTTCAAATCCAATACTTGATAAATTGTGCAAGTTGAGAGGGTTCAATGTGAAACTACTGTATCTTGTCCTTTATTTATATGTATTTACAATAGTTTTGTAGTCGCCCCTCAAAATATGATATAAATAACTAAAAGCCTGGGAAACTAACCTATTGCAAAAGCCCATTTACAATTCTTACAGCGACAGTTTTGGGTTAAATCGCTGCTCACAAAAACATTTAAAAGCCTCCATTTACACTACAATGTAACCATATAACAACACTAGTTATGTCCACAAGTAATGGCTAGCTGCCTAGAGTTGGCTTTTTGTAAAAGGTTTAGAATCTTTAAAATAATGCATAAAACCCTGTAAATTGTAAATTGCCCCAAAAAAGAAATAAAATCCATAAATTGTGTCAACAGTTGGGAAAACTAGTGGTTAACGGTTGTACATCTACCCATAACAAGAACACCAATGGCACTGGATGAATTGAAAATTACTGGTTACAAATTCCCAATAAAACTATAAAACTTCACGACGAAAGTGCTCGGACATTCCTACCCCGAGTTCTGGTTTTGCAGAATGGTCTGCCCAGACAGCTACAACCTGTATCACAGGCAGTCAAAGAAAAAAAACATTAGAATTGTAAAAGACTGCCTCGGAGAGTTGTTTTCATGCCTACGCCTTCATTATTTATTTGTTTACTTATTCCAAGATACACCACAGTCTTGAAGTATTTATCAAGCAAAAACAAGTATCTGGATAAACAAGTATCTGGATTGATTGATTTATTTAATGCTATTTTAGAAATATCAGGGATATGTCATTTATATTTACTTTTTATTATTTTTACTAAATTAATAATCAATAATCGGTAATATGCCCAAATAATGTATTTTGAACTTTAATAGAAGACATTAGCAAATATTCATATTGTAAGAAAAAAATAAAACTAGGTAGACACCTTTTTTTTAAAACAAATCGAGATAGGCACGTGTCCTGTGTCGCTTCAACCATCCTAAACTCGTAAAAACATTTAAATTTTATTTTAAAAACTTCCTACTCCATAAAATGATAAAAATGCAAAGCCTGGAAAATGTATACCCATCCCCACATTTGGGAAACATCCCATCAACTGTGCTCAGTGTCAATATGACACTGCTGGTGTGGAAACTGTCCCAAGCTCCACTAGTCACAAGCTCCACTAGTCACAGCCAGTCTCCGAGGCTCCAGCTCATTCACCATGAGTCAATCATTGCATTGTTCCATTATATAATGATGCTGATTTTACCAGGAGTTGCTGAATCACTCTCCTTTAATTTAATTTGCGTTAAATTTATATATTGTAATCTTAATTCTAGCTTTCATCATCATCGTCATCTTCACCCAAGCCATCATCATCGTCATCATCTTCTTCAACCTGTAGCAAAACAAAATTAAAAGAAATTGTATTAATTGAAGGGGTGCAGGCTTGTGTTGCAATACATTGGTTTAAAGAAAATCTGCATTTCACAACAAAAATACTGCATCAATGCTATCTTGATTTTGTCTATATGCAACAATGCCACGCCATCTCTTCTTATGCCGCCCTTCCTTCTTATGCCCCCGAAGGGCGGCATATAGTAGTCGCACCGTCAGTCAGTCAGTTTGTCCGTCATTCTGTCCATACAATAGTGTCTGGTCAATAACTCTGGCATTCCTGGACGGATTTTCAAATAACTTGGCACAAATTCTCACCACAAGACGATGTGTCGCGCACAAAATGCAGGTCAGTGGCTCCAAGGTCAAGGTCACACTTAGAGGTCAAAGGTAAAAAAGAAGTGCTTTCGTATCCGGTTAATAACTCCGACATTCGTGGACGGATTTTCAAATAACTTCGCACAAGTGCTCATCACAACAAGACGTGTCGCGTGCAAAATCCAGGTTCGTTGCTCCAAGGTCAAGGTCACAGAGGTTAAAGGTCAAATCAAAACCACTTCGGGGGCTTTCTTGTTCTATATGCAGCACTGCTTCGTATTTGTCTATATGAAGATGCAATCTTGATGTATATATGCAGCAATGCTATTGTATTTGTCTATATTCAGCTCAGAATCAGCTATGCTATTGTATTTGTCTATATGCAGCATTGTTGTCGTATTTGTCTATATGAAACTATTCTGTTCTATTTGTCAATTTGCAGCAATGTAAATATCTTTTCATGTCTTATCAACAAGATTTAATGGATTTTGAACACAATTCAGCCAGACAGGATAGTCTGTCTTGCACTCGTGAGTGCCACTGGGAGCCACAACCCCATGTATTACCTTTTAACAACACATGTATAAAGTTTCAATCCTTGAGTACAATAGGGGACATAACTTCGTCAAAATAAGTTGCCGAGTTATGAAACTTGCATGTGGCATGTTATTTATGGATACCCAATACATGTGTGTTTGGGGTGGGGTTACTGAATGACCATCTAAATATAGTAAGTTGGGTTATCTGGGTTTGTACATGCATAATACAAGGGCATTTAATCTGGCTGTGCTGCTACTTGGTTGTGGGATGGCTAATGAAAACTGTTTAAGATGCTGTAAATCTTCATTCATAAAATGCTATGATATGTAAATATGAAAGAAAAATATTTCTAAGAAACATCATGCAAACCATAAGCCTTTTTTTCAATATTTGTTAGTAATGATATAAGCAAGACCAAACAAAATGCTTAATCAAAAAAGAATGAATTTGAATGAAACTTCCTCTTTATCGAGTTAGTCAAATAACCCCATCACCACATTTCCATATCCACTACACCCACCCAATATTTATATCAAAATACTAAAGCAAAATGCAGGAACATATCCTAAATACACATTTTTTAATTAACTAGTTTGTTGACATGTTTGTTATGCAAAAATATACCTACTGGTAAATGACCTGTTGGCCCGGATACCTATCGTATCCGGAGGCATGCATAAGCGTAATACCTTAGTTTTGAAAATCAGAGAAATAAATATTTTGCAGGCAAAATGCTTTTTTTGATGGGGCTTTGCTTTTCCCATGTAAACTCCTTGTTGCTGCAGCAGAAGCATAATAAACAAATCTCAAATAACTTCAGTTTATAGCCTCAATAGTTTGCTATAAAACTTTCCGGATGTATTAATTTATGTTTGTCCAACATATTAAAATTCTCAACCAATTTTAAAACTAAGGTATTTTTATTTATGCCCTTCTCCTGTAAATTCGTGCCCCATAACAGATCGATCTGCGCATGCGCGTTATAGGTTGAAGGTATTAAAAACATACTTTAATATATAATTAGATAAACATTTCAATAACTATAAACTATCATCAAATAACCTTTAAATGTCAAAAAGAAAGTGAAAAAGCTGGCTTAAAGTAGGTCATGTCAACTGATCTAAATCAGCCAGAAGCTTCCTATTGAATTCGTGCTTTTTGATTGGCTTATCCAAAAAGAGGTCCCCAGTGGGAAATGTGTAAATCTGATCAGGCATTTGGCTGTAATATTTTATTAAAATGTAAGCCAGTGAGAAATAGACTTGACCTGTTTTATTTTCTTATTAAAAAATTAGCAAAAGTAGCACATGCTGGTAAGATTTTGTTGTATAAAAACGTTTAATTGCAGTATATTGACAACAGGTGTTTTACCTGTTTTACCTGTCTATTTTACCTGTTTTACCTGTTTTACTCTCATTTCCGGTGGTTTTCCCGATTTTTGTAGACAGGAAGAAAACCTTGGCATTAATTGAATAGCATTTGGACACGCACAAAAGTACACAAGTGGTGTTATTATGTCAACTGTAAGAGCACGAATTCAATAGGGTGGCACGAATCAATAGGAAATGGGGATACCACTAAAACTGTCTGTTTCGCTTATTTTAAGTTGAATTTTGTCTGAAAAGTCAGAAAAACCTTTGGCTGAAACAAGTGCCTCGAACGATAGTTCTAACTTGGGCAGTTTCGTGATATGAACTTGAAATGATTAATATTATTATATTCCATTAATCCGATTGCATATTGTCCAAATTATTAGACTTCCATAAACTCTCATTCATTTTATGCTTTAATAAGCATACTCGGGCTTAAATGAATAACAAACTCTCGTCTACCGCATCCCGGATTCTTGGAGGATTCTCATATAAATGTCAAAATGGTTCAGAAAGTACAACAGCTTGACATAAACCCTTCGCCTGACCAAACTGAATATGGATATGCAGGATGCAGCAACAAAATGGGAGAAGCAGTTGGACCAAAACGTCTTTACTCTTAAAGCAATTAGACAAAAACATGTTTAGGGAGAAGCAAGTGCACCAACACATATCTTTAAGGGAGAAGTAATTGGAACAGCTCAGGGGAATAATGACTATAACAATAGGGAGAAGCAATGAATGGATGTGGGTAAAGCAAATGAAACAATACAAAACAAATGGGTTACCTCTCCAGCCTAGAGCCGAGCAAATTAAAATACAAAACTTACTATGTAGTCAACAACAGAAAATAGCTTGCATTACTACAAGAAACATAAAAGGCAAAACTTCTTTGTAAAATATTAGGAGCATTGGTTTATAAGGTGATTATACACTTTGTTATATGTAGTACAGTGAACAATATCTAACTTGTAGGTTAATTTAAATTACTATTGTCCGACTATTAAATAGATTTCAATGAACTGAAGAAAAGAAAAATGTTGCAGCCTTAAAAATAAAATTGGATAAGAACATTAGTAACGTTAAACAACATCATAATTTCTCTTACAAATTGCCGCCATTTACAAGGTTGACAAACAACATTAAAGCGAAACTATCATGTAGTAGGTGTGTTATGTGATAAATAGAATCTTACTTTCAAAACTGTGTATTACTGACTTTAATAAACTCGTTTATTAAAATCAGTAACATACAGCCAGTATGAATCTATACAAACTGTTCATATCTCTATATTTCATGAGAAATTAATTAACAAATAAACAAGGCTTTTTTCTATTATGACAAATTCTAGCAGCCTAAATCAGCATAAAACTATCATCCAAGGTCAACACTGTCCGGATTTGCTCAATGTTATACTCCAGACACATGGACTATACTATACAGAAAGATTTTAGTAGCCATATATAAGCTGGACAGTACTGCTACAAGATCTACAGGTGGTCAGTACTCCCAATAAGCAACTTTTAGGGGTATTTCAGCACTACAATTTCTGAAATCAGCATTGAAAAAAATCATTCAGGAATGAAATCAGGGTAAAATTGGAAATTTACATTTGAGTACAAAACTTGCATATTTGAATGTAAAAAGCAACAAAACTATAGTAATTTATACTTTTACCGATTTATTTAGCAAGTGAAATAACCTCTGACAAGGAAGTTTATCTGAAGCATGAAGTGAGTGTTACACTATAACCTACCTCTTGTCCGAGCTCTTTCAGTTTCACCTTGTATTTATCGATCTTGGTGTCCTGGTCTGCCAACAGCACCAGTAGATCTTCCTGCTCCTTCTTCAGCGTCTCCAACTCCTCCTTCACACCCTCCTTCTCTCCCTCCTGCTTCTTCAACTCTTCTTCCATTTTCTGACAAATTAAATTCAAGGTTACAGTGCTAAACACATTATATACTGGTCCTTCATCCGATATTGAAAGTAATTTTTTTTGAACAGGTTTAATTAACTATTGCCATATATTAAAAGTTATCACGCAAGACAACCGACAAGTCAACGCGGTGGCTATGTTTATTTTTTTTCTTAAATGTGATCACATGACATTGAACCATAGGTAAAACAAAGTATGGACTATACAAGCCCATTTATACAACTTAGTATTAAATGATAAATGATTGAAATATGTTCGTCTTTTCATGCTTTACATTTAAGAATCTAATTATATCTTTGGATCTTTCAATGACACATAAAAAACACTTCTGTAGGAATTCAATTACCCCACTGACAGATCAAAATATAGAATTCAATCCTCATACTCGCATTTTGATATTTTATGACTGGTGTCCAAAATAAATTTGGTAAAATATTTAAACGGGCTATTCTGAATTACTGTTCGAACTGCAACATTCACTACAACTACATCACCGGGTGTTTGTTTTAATACCACAACTTTCAGCAAGTTTCACATGAGCATCATAATTTGTTTTATATGTCAAACCAATAATTTGCGATCTATTTTATAGCAATTGTTTTTCATCAATAAATCAAGTGCAACAAGGCACATTAGCTTTATTTAGGGCAAATGCAGTTGGTATTGAATAATCAAGGATGAAAACAACTACAGTTGATTTCGGTTATTTGCATAGCCCATTTGAAAGGAAAATGTATGCAAATAAGATATTCAAATAGTGTGTACATCTATATTCGTTTTCTCATTTCTATTACTTTACCCAGAAACTCCATAAAAGCAAGTTGATCCTTTGTTAGATGATGTTACATGATGAATAGTGTTCATATCTTTGTTGATTTTACTATATCTGGACAATTTCAGGAGGCAATATTTATGTATGAAATTACTTCAGAATATTTGATCTTGAAATATGTCACAGGTAGATAGTGTAAATAACACATCCGTGATATTAACAATAAAATAATTATGTTTTTAATTTTTATTGAAAAGCGACCCAATTTTCGACTAAAAAACCCTGTATAAGTTACTCAATAAAAAATGACATCTCTACTGTCACTCGCGAACTGAAAAACATTCACAATTCATTGTTTGGGGTCAGCGATCTTCATGCCTTGCAAGTTTTACGGTTCACCAATCAAACGCATCGCTAATTAGCACCTTTTTTTTTTATTAAATTAGCCTCAAGGCTTACCTGTCGTCATAATACCTGACAAATATGGTTAAATTTGACTTCTGTATGAAATTAGCCACAATTAGCCACCGGAATTTGACAAAAGAATATTCAATTATCCGACATTGTTAACATGCAAAAGAATATGAATGGTTTTGTGTTTCAAAAGATTATGCAATTAACCAAAATATGCAATTAACTGATATGCGATTTGACGGAATCGACTCTATTGTATTACTGTAAGAAATTATTATTTAGCAGACATCTTATTTTAGCGGACTATGTCCGTGAGCTAATTTAAGAGGTCAGCTAAAAAAAGAATGATTTGCTAACCAAAAGTCGTCTATTTTCTCAAAAATCCTTCAACACACAACAATTGTGAATGATTATATTTCGTCTGCAGTTCTTTAGATTAGCATTTTCTAATTCAACGAGAAGAGCACTTGTTCAATATAAACTGCAGTTAGCAATAGAATATAATGTCTCACTTTAATTGTATAAAGCTTTAGCTTAGCACATTTCATAAATTAGTCATCTGTGTACTATTATTCTGGAGTGTTGTGAAATATATCTGTTTATAGAACGAGCGTCGGCAATTACCATGGTTATTATCGGATTAACTCGCCGTTTAATCAATAGACACTAGTAGCAGTTTTCGGGATTTGGTAATTACTTTATGGCAACATTTTTCACAATGTCTAAATCATATTTTCAATGGGTTTGGTTTTGCCGTGTTTGTAAAATGTGTTCACTCAGACAGGGAAACGCCATTTAACAAAACAATTTTGTTGACAGCCTGAAGGCATGATTAACAAATAAAGCAATCAAAACTGCCACGTCGCTGATGACCGATCGGGAATGATCGGATGATCGGGAATAATTGGAAATTGGAAATTGTGGAAATTCTGCAGAGCAAATGAGAATGCTAAATTAAAATTGAGTCTATGACTGTGCGCTAATCCATCATTGCGCTAATATGATTGAAACAATCGAAAATCATCGACTGCGCTAATTTTGACTACCCTAAATAACCATTTCTTACAGTAATTTTTTTTTTTGATTATTTGTCAAGACTACTTTCTGTACTCTCAATGAAATATACAAGACTTAAAACAGTTACTTACATGGACTTTTTCTATGAGATTTAAATTTTCCTCATTAGCCTTTTTCAATCTGTCATGTAGCGTGTTTTTCTCATCTGTAAGTTTGGTTACATCTTCACTCAATGAGGAAACCCGGGATTCCAACTCTGGGGAATTGGTGGTATTTGTTGAACTAGATTGCTGCAAACACAAATGCAGTATTTAATTATGTATGGTGATCTAGTGACATTTATACTGTAGATGTAGATCAATGCCTGATGACATTTCACCAAAAACTTTATACATTTAGATTTTCTAGTATTTAGGCCACAAAAAATTAATTTCCTGGTTCTCAGGCCACTTTTTCTGAGAAGAGATGCGGGCGGGCGCATTTTTTTTTACAATTTTACAGTGGTCAACAGACATGCGGGCGATTTTTTTTTATCCAAACTTTAAATTCCAATACATGTATTGATGCAAAATATCTCGAAATACATGTGCAATAACCAGTTGGATCAGCTCATCTCTATTGTCGATCTTTACCTTATCATTTCTTCCCGACTTTATATGCTTCTTTCAATCACAATAAGTCCGTATATTTGTATTAGATTGAATCGACTCAATGACACCGCCATTATTGCATGTTGTGAGACTTTGTCGATTAGAAGCTTGAATAAATCGCCTGTTCTGTAGCACCTACTAGTTCCAAGCGTCTGACTCTCCTAGATTGGTACCCGTACGACTGCAACACTCACAAGCTAGCGAGCCGAGCGGCAGATAGTCGGCCGCGCACCAGTCTACCCACAAGGGGATTCCCTGAGATAGTTGCATGTAAAAACCGGAACAAAATTGAATGCGGAACTTTTTTTTTTCGAAATTTCGGTAGCGCATTTCCAAATTTTATTTTATTACTTTTGAGATAAAATCGGCAATGCGGCACCAAAAAAAGACATGCGGGCGGGCCTGAGAACCAGGTAATTAATTTTTTATGGCCTTATGTATAGTGGTAATAGTGACATTCGTACTGCATATGTAGCTCAATGCTTGATAACATTTAATTAACAGCTTTCAGATCAGGTTTTCTTGATACAAATGTTGTTGATTGATTTGGCTTCTAAATGGCAACACTAGACATTGAGTGAACTTGCCACTTCAACTACATTGGGTATTGAATGTACTTACCACTTCAACTTCACTACAATGTGTATTAAATGGACTTACCACTCAACTAGACTACACTGGGTATTGAATGTACTTACCACTACCTCTCGACTACCCTGGGCATTGAATGTTCTTACCACTTTAACTTCACTACATTAGGTATTTATCACTTCCTGTATATGACTACAGCCTGTATTGAATGTACACTACCTGTATATGACTACACCCTGTATTGAACATGGTTCATACAGACTTTTCAAACCTAAATTTAGGGCCTTTTAAGGGACATTTTCGCTAAATTTAGGGCCTCAATATTTATAGCATAATTATGCATTTGACTAAAATTCCTGCTTACTGCTACAGTAAAACCCCTCTAAAGTGACCCCTACAAGAAGATAGGTGGCAGCTTAATGCAGCATGATAGTATTGTAGAAAGCTCCTCTAATAGCTTTCTGCAAACTATAGTGCTGCATTAAGCAGTCACCTGTAAAAAAAACACTAAATGTGTATATTGTAAGCGGTTGCATTAGCTGGGTTTTACTGTATTTATAGGCAATAAACCTGGACCTACCTAAGATTAAACAAGTTTTCAGCTATGTGGCCTTGTCCACAGGTATTCGGGAGTAGCTTAGACTTACACTTGAATTTTTCAGAAAAAAACAACAACATCATTTAAATACTAATCAAACATTAAAAACACAAATTTTAAAAAAAAAAAAAAAAAGTTTTTTATATTAGTATAGTAATATAATTTTTTTTTTTTTTTTAAATTTGTGTTTTTAATGTTTGATTAGTATTTAAATGATGTTTGGGTTTTTTTCTGAAAAATTCAAGTGTAAGTCTAAGCTACTCCCCGAACACCTGTGTTTTTTTTTTTTTAATTATACCCCACCCACTCCACCAAATATTGGCCGCGATTTTTCAAAAACGGCCGTGCAAAAACGGCTGCAAGGTTGGCTCAGTCGTTGGCTGGCTAATAACTTCCCCTCTGAAATATAACCGAGTATGAAACAAACTGAGTACGATGTACAATAGTACAAATCTAATTTCGTAGGAGTTGCCGTTCTTGAATTCATTCTATTTTTAGAAATTTCGTAGGAGTTGTCGTTTTTGAATTCATTCTATTTTTAGAAGCAACAACACCTTGACAGCCCAAATAATGTGCGAAATGAAATTTAGGGCCACCAAAACTAATTTTTAGGGCCGTATAGAGTAAATTTAGGGACTTTTTAGGGCCTGACATGCAATTTAGGGCCTTTTCAAGCAACTCATCAAAATTTAGGGCCTTTTCAAGTCTGTGCGAACCATGTTGAATGTACACTACATGTAAATGACTACACCCTGTATTGAATGTACTTACCACTTCTGTAAATGACTACACTGGGTATGAAATGTACTTACCACTTCCTGTAAAAGATTACATTAGGGATGTAATGTACTTACCACTTCCTGTAAATGACTACACTAGGGATGTAATGTACTTACCACTTCCTGTAAATGACTACACTGGGTATGGAATGTACTTAACACTTCCTGTAAATGACAACACTAGGGATGTAATGTACTCATCACTTCCTGTAAAAGACTACTATGGGTTACCACTTCCTGTAAATGACTACACTGGGTATGTAATGTACTTATCACTTCCTGTAAATGAATACACTGGGTATGGAATGTACTTACCACTTCCTGTAAATGACTACACTGGGTATGTAATGTACTCCATTTCCTGTAAATGACTACACTGGGTATGTAATGTACTTACCACTTCCTGTAAATGACTACACTAGGTCTGTAATGTACTTACCACTTCCTGTAAATGACTACACTAGGGATGTAATTTACTTACCACTTCCTGTAAATGACTACACTAGGGATGTAATGTACTTACCACTTCCTGTAAATGACTACACTAGGGATGTAATGTACCTACCACTTCCTGTAAATGACTACACTAGGGATGTAATGTACTTACCACTTCCTGTAAATGACTACACTAGGTATGTAATGTACCTACCACTTACTGTAATTGACTACACTAGGGATGTAATGTACTTACCACTTCCTGTAAATGACTACACTAGGGATGTAATGTACTTACCACTTCCTGTAACTGGGCCTGTAAATGACTACACTGGGTATTTAATCTATGAATGTCTGCATCTTTATTTGACACAACAACACGTAGTTCATGCAGCTCTGTATTGAGCCTATTAACAGTTTGTTGTAACACGGCTGTCTCACTAGGGTTATTTTCCTTGTCTTCGTCTCCTATATCCTGGGCACTGTTGATACGGGCCTCCGCGACTGTCAAGTCTGTCCTCTGTCAACATAAAGCACAATACGCAATTACACCATAAGGAAATACACAACAGTAACAGAAGATAAAAAGGAACTTTTACTTAACTTACGTATCTAGTGTGCCCCAATCAAATATTAACTCAGAATGTTTTACAGTTCAATCTCATATTATCTCAAAACAGAAAATGCCCAAGTTAGAACTGAGCCCAATTCCTTCCTCTTAAAAAGTTTAAGGTATGTGATAATACAATCTTGTACTGACTGGTCAAACCATTATATCTGAATTATAAAACACATTACTAGTACAGTCGATTCCGTTTAATCGCATATCGGTTAATTGCATATTTCGGTTAATTGCATAAAGTTTTGAAACACAAAACCATTCGTATTCTTTTGCATGTAAAAAAAAAAAGTATAATCGCATAGGTTTTTGTCACATTCCGGATAATTGCATAACGAATATCTGGCTAATTGCATTATGAAAGTCAAATTTACCTGTATTTTGCAACTGTTAATTTATTGACGCGGTCACAGAGATAAGCCCGAGGCAAATTGCTAATTGACGCCGAAAGTTTGCCATTTTGTGCGGTTTCCGTGAAGCTTCCACGCCAGACGATCGCTCACCAATTAGCGTACACGATTTAATAATAAGTTTGTACGCAATGTAAAGCAATGTGTTGTTAATTATTTACTGCTCTCAGTTTGCTAGTGTCGGTAGAGATGCATATGACATTGAGTAGCTCATAGAGGTTACTTAATAAATGAAAAATAAAATAAGCTTTTGTGTTATTATCATGGCTGTGTAATTCACACTACAAACAATAGCAAAGCGACGCAGGTTGAAAGAAAACAAGTACGCATAAATATTGCATCAAATAACAGTAAATACAAAACAGATATGCACAATAATAATCCTTTAGAATTAACTCGGCTTTTATGGAGTTTCTATGTAAGTATTAACAGAACAGTAAAACGAAAGTAGAAACGTGCACCGCTACATGTACAAAATGTTCAATTTCGGTTATTCGAATACTCCGGTTAATCGCATATATTTTCTTGACAAATGGGCTATGCAAATAACCGAAATCGACTGTAACTAGGCCAAGCCTGTATTCGGAGCACAATTCCTCCGAAATACACCAAAGTCACTACAGGTTATATAATATTAAAGATCAGCACTCTCATACTCACTAATCTCTCTATATGTGACTCCTTCTCCGATAATTGTATGGTTAAATTCTGTAATCTTTCATTTAAACTTCTAACTTCTTCATCCTTTTCACCATCGGATGATTTTGAACCTGGATAAGATTAATAAATAATTCATATATCAACATTAAAATTCCATGAAATTGTTCGTTCGCAATTATTACTATTTTAAAACTGCAGAAAATGAAATAGCATGTTCCTCAAAACCCTGAGAGAACACAGAATGGCTTTTTACTCGGAGTCTATGCATCCTCCGAGAGAGAACATGGAACAGCTTTATCCTCACCGCGGTGGTCCGGTGGAAGCCACGTTTGACTCTGAATCTAGACATCACAGGTTCTGATCTCACTTGCGTCACTTGGGTTAATTCAACGAGTAGACCAGACACTTACCCTATATCCAAGCGTTTCCTCCGAGCACATTAAAAAAAACATAGGAATCTATTATCTATTAAGTATCCTACCCTTCTCTCTGGGACTGCTCGAAATAACCCAAACAATGTGTTGATTACCTTTTAAACAATTTCAATACAATTTTTCTCAAAAACATGTGCATCTGCCATGGGAGAACATGGCACGGTTTGTTTCTCGAAAAGTGCACTCCTACCTTTCTTATTCGAACTTGAAATATGTTTTTTCTATATTAAAATTACCTTTTGTAGCTTTGAGAAGGGCATTTTGGTCTTTCAACTGTCGAATTTGTTGAGAATATTCTTCTACTTGTTTTGTTGCTATACTTATCTCTGCTTCTCTTTTTTGCAACGCACTCCGAGTAGATTGTAACGCATCATCCTAAACATGTGTAAATAATAATGCATCATCGTAAATAAACATGTCCAGATTGTAATGGGTCAAACTAAATATATGTATGTGTAAATTGTAATGCATCATCCTGAATATACCTAGGTGTAGATTGTAATAAATAATCCTAAACATACATGTGTAAATTGTAATGCATCATCCTGAATATACCTAGGTGTAGATTGTAATAAATAATTCTAAACATACATGTGTAGATTGTATAGCATCAAACTAAATAAACAAATATATATTTAAAGTTCCTTCTTTTTTTTACATTTTTGCAGTGTTGAGTGGGGAAAAAAAAGATTAATAATTTTCCCTACCTACCTACCTTATTTTTATTTAGCATGTAATATATAGGAAGCACACATATAATTTGAATTAAATCAACACATCTTGTTTCTAGTTAGTAAATATTCAATAATGGTAGTTGTGTAATGTGTGTCAACATAATTATGTTGTGTTTTATAAGCTAAAAGTTACTGCTACTGCAGCTTCAAAGTCATAATCAACTCCATCAAAGGTTAAACAAGCATTTACTCACCTGCTCTTGTATTAAATCTTTATATTGGGACACTATACTCTCATGTTCCTTCAGATTTGCCAACTGCTTCTTAGTTTCTTCTCTATTGTTTGCAGTGGGTGATAAAACTTTCAATATTTCATCTGTAAACAGTCAAACAGTGTTAGAGTTAAAAACTTCTAATTTCTTCCAACAAAATCACATGAATTGTTGGATGATGGTTTGGAGGTGGAAGCAGGCCACCCACTAATTCCTGGGTAGAACCACTACTGTATACCTCCCGCCATCCGTAAGCATCAACACTTTCTCACTTAAAAGTCGAACCCCCAGTGGGATTTGAACACATAAAGAAATAGAACATCGTTTACAGTGAATTATCGTGTAATATGTCACATTTTGTCGTTCAAATGTAAACAATAATTTCACTCGCTCTTCGGGCTCGTGCAATTATTGTTTACAATTGAACTCCAAACCATGATATATTACACGATAATTCACCGTAAACGATGTTCTATTTCTTAATTAATTCCTATTTACATTTGAAATTTTAACTGGCGTCGTTTAACAAATATCGCTAGCGATTTATAAAACTTATACACCTTGATTTGACTAAAACCGTGTTGAGAAGCTTAATAAAATATTGGTATGCGTTTCGGTGATTTCCAAATTTTAGTATTCGTGTTATTTTCAATAAACCTGGGTGACCGTTTATAAAAGTTGAGTAGTATATATTGTCTACGATGCAAGTTGTGTGTGTATTGTAGCCGTCCACTTATTGTTTTATTATATTTCTGTATTCTTTTTGTAAACAGTGCATTTTTACTTTTTTTGATGAGGGAGTAATTTTGAATACATGTTTTTTTATTTAAAGTGTTACTATTTGTCAAGTGATTATTGACGAGTGTATGTTTGGATGTTGGAGGACATTGTCTTGATAAAGGAGACAATTTTGAAAGTGAAATCATTAGAATGTCAGCTAATCCCTGTCTCTGTCCTGTAAAAAATGTATTAAAATCTTAGTCACATGTCTACTTCATCAACACTATGAATGCTTAATCCTTACAGTGGTGTAGCTAACTTTAGATGAACATCAAAATCCAATCTGCATATTATTATATATTTTTTTAAATTGGACAGCATGCCCCACCCCCGGACTCCACTAACGCTCAATAAATTGATTGTTCCTACACATCATTTCAGACACAGCTATACACCCCTGACTGATTTAATATAAATCCCACTACTTGTTTCGCTACTTACGTTCTAATTGTTTATATAGTCTTGTAAATTCAAAGTCAAAGACAACTTCGCTGGCTTTTTTATAGTTTAGATGAGGTTTCTTAATGGCTCTGGTATAGCTCTCACTCTTGGTAACTTGTGTGAGTTTATCTGTAAACGCCTCCATGCCGATACGCTTCTCTATTATCTGTCTCAATGTTGTCCTGAAATAGAGATGAAGGTGGTACTGTGAACTCATGTCAACCTCTACAAAACCACACCATTGTTAAATATTACGATAAAGAAGTGCCAGAATAAATATTGTGATTTTAGCTAATAAGGGACACTTATTCTTAAATCTGATATTATAGGTTTACCTCGTTTTGCAGATACTTGGCAGGAATTATCTGAATGAAGTCTTAGTTGCACATATCGTCGCAGTTCCGATCCGGTGGAGTTATGGCGTTAATTTAGCCGATAGGTTACAGCGGGAGTATTGTGACACATTTCTAGTCTTTTTATAAACTTTAACCATACAATCAACTTTGGGGGAGTCTTCTACACATTATTCATCAGTGGTTGCTCTGCTTTTGAGACTATTTGTATACCAAGGAAATCCTACCAAATGCATCAAGTTGACTGCATGCTATTAAGTATGAGTTAATATCAGTTCACAATATAGCCCTGCGATGTCCGAGTGCCATCTGTATACACTGTAAGCCCTGGATGTCCGAGTGCCATCTGTATACACTGTAAGCCCTGGATGTCCGAGTGCCATCTGTATACACTGTAAGCCTGCGATGTCCGAGTGCCATCTGTATACACTGTAAGCCCTGGATGTCCGAGTGCCATCTGTATACACTGTAAGCCCTGGATGTCCGAGTGCCATCTGTATACACTGTAAGCCCTGGATGTCCGAGTGCCATCTGTATTCACTGTAAGCCTGCGATGTCCGAGTGCCATCTGTATACACTGTAAGCCTGCGATGTCCGAGTGCCATCTGTATACACTGTAAGCCTGCCATGTCCGAGTGCCATCTGTATACACTGTAAGCCTGCGATGTCCGAGTGCCATCTGTATACACTGTAAGCCCTGCGATGTCCGAGTGCCATCTGTATACACTGTAAGCCCTGGATGTCCGAGTGCCATCTGTATACACTGTAAGCCCTGGATGTCCGAGTGCCATCTGTATACACTGTAAGCCCTGGATGTCCGAGTGCCATCTGTATACACTGTAAGCCTGCGATGTCCGAGTGCCATCTGTATACACTGTAAGCCCTGGATGTCCGAGTGCCATCTGTATACACTGTAAGCCCTGGATGTCCGAGTGCCATCTGTATACACTGTAAGCCTGCGATGTCCGAGTGCCATCTGTATACACTGTAAGCCTGCGATGTCCGAGTGCCATCTGTATACACTGTAAGCCTGCGATGTCCGAGTGCCATCTGTATACACTGTAAGCCTGCGATGTCCGAGTGCCATCTGTATACACTGTAAGCCTGCGATGTCCGAGTGCCATCTGTATACACTGTAAGCCTGCGATGTCCGAGTGCCATCTGTATACACTGTAAGCCTGCCATGTCCGAGTGCCATCTGTATACACTGTAAGCCTGCGATGTCCGAGTGCCATCTGTATACACTGTAAGCCTGCGATGTCCGAGTGCCATCTGTATACACTGTAAGCCTGCGATGTCCGAGTGCCATCTGTATACACTGTAAGCCTGCGATGTCCGAGTGCCATCTGTATACACTGTAAGCCTGCGATGTCCGAGTGCCATCTGTATACACTGTAAGCCTGCGATGTCCGAGTGCCATCTGTATACACTGTAAGCCCTGCGATGTCCGAGTGCCATCTGTATACACTGTAAGCCTGCGATGTCCGAGTTCCATCTGTATACACTGTAAGCCTGCGATGTCCGAGTGCCATCTGTATACACTGTAAGCCTGCGATGTCCGAGTGCCATCTGTATACACTGTAAGCCCTGCGATGTCCGAGTGCCATCTGTATACACTGTAAGCCTGCGATGTCCGAGTGCCATCTGTATACACTGTAAGCTAGCGATGTCCGAGTGCCATATGTATACACTGTAAGCTAGCGATGTCCGAGTGCCATATGTATACACTGTAAGCTAGCGATGTCCGAGTGCCATCTGTATACACTGGAAGCTTGCAATCTAGTCTATTAGAAAGCTTGTAGCTTATAAAAATGACAGAAACTTTATGGTACACCATGGGATACTTACGCAGTGAATGTTTCATTCTGATCGTCGTTATAGATGACACAAATCCCCAAAAGGAAGGCACACAAACCCTGGACATTCTGCTCATTCTCATCTCCATCGGATGCAGACACTTGGGATATTAGCTGGCTAGTTAAGGAAACACTCCATTATATATACACTCATTACTGTCAAATGATATGTTATAGGGTTTTATGCAAAAACTCGCTTAAGAAGGTAAATAAAATATAAGATTTGTTTAGGAGGCAGTGAACAGGGAAGAGTAACAATGTAAAATGTAACAAAAAGGTTTACACCTCTTTGCTACTGATGTGACCTCATGGTTACCGATGCATCTGTTGGGAATACTTGTGTATATACAGAGTTGATTTACGGCTTTGGCATCGTAGGCAAACACCGTAGAAGTGAAGCACTCCACAAGGGGCCATGTTTTTTTTTTGCTTTTTTTAGAAGGCCAGTAGAGCTTCTGGTTGTCCGTCCGTCCTTCGTTAACTTTTGTCTTGTTAAGACGATAGGGCCTTCATTTTTCATCCAATTTCTACCAAACTTTACCAGATTGTTAATTTCAATGACAGCTCCTAAAAGTTTGAAAACCAGCCAGATCAGACCAGTAACAGCGGAGTTATGGCCCTTGATTTAATTAAAAATGCTATATTTTGCCTTGTTAAGACGATAGGGCCTTCATTTTTCATCCGATATTTACCAAACTTTACCAGATTGTTAATGTCAATGAAAACTCGGATTAGTTCGAAAACCAGCCAGAGCGTACCATTAACAGCTGAGTTATGGCGCTTGAGTTAGTTAAAAATGCTATATTTTGCCTTGTTAAGACGATGGGGCCTTCATTTTTCATCCGATCTTTTCCAGATTGTTAATATCAATGAAAGCTCGGACAAGTTCGAAAACCAGCCAGATCAGACCAGTAACAGCGGAGTTATGGCCCTTGATTTAGTTAAAACGGCAATATTTTGCCTTCATTTTTTTTTTCATTTTTTTTTTTTTTAGCTCTGCTGGCCCTTATGGGATGGTGTGTTGTCCGTCCTCCGTCCGACCGTTAACTTTTACCTCGTTAACATGATAGAGCCTTCATTTTTTATCCGATCTTTACCAAACTTTAACAGATTGTTAATATCAATGAAAGCTCGGATAAGTTCGAAAACCAGACAGATCGGACCAGTAACAGCGGCATTATGGCCCTTGATTTAGTTGAAAATGCTATATTTTGTCTCAAGACGATATGGCCTTCATTTTTCATCCGATCTTTACCAAACTTGAACAGATTGTTAATATCAATGAAACCTCGGACAAGTTCGAAAACCAGCATTCGGTGCTACTCCTCCTAAACTGCTTGTTGAATTTCTATGAAATTTGGCAGGAAGCCTCAGTATGATGTCTAGTTGTGCAAAGCGCGGTATATCAATGAAATCTTGGACAAGTTCGAAAACCAGCTATATCTTGTTAGTAACGACAGAGTTATGGCCCTTGATTTGTTGAAAAATGCTATATTGTATTTTCCTTTGTTAAATCTGTAGTTACTTCATTTTTTATCTGATCTTAACCAGATTTGCTTAGAATATAAAAAAAAACACCACTCATTTTTATGAAATTTCATTCATAGAAGAAAGTGAGAGAAATTAAAAAATACCCATGCCAGACTAGACACAGCAGACTTATTGCCCATGATTACCAGGTGAGCGATCTAAGGCCATCCCAGACTTAGTGTTGTTTTTGCAATGTTTTAAAAGAAGTACTGATGGAAATTTTATGTCGATAACCCTTGATATGAGCCGTTTTAGCCAGTAGAGCATCCACAGGCCCTCTTGTTTTAAAAAACCTTCGGAGATTTGAGCCAGGTATACATGGATATTTATATGGATAAAAATATTCAACTGATGAAATAAGTTTAAAACAGGATAGGGTAGCGGACAAATGATTTAAAAGGATACGTATGGTACATTGGCTGTATTGAAGAGGAAATGTGCGACAGAAGCAGGACAGTCTGCCAACCACGTAGCTATCAACATCAATATGCCTATCCTTGTCTGTACACGACCACCCTGAAATATAATACAACAGTGATAGGTAACACTCTCAACACACAGTGAACAAACATTTCTATAAAACTTAAAATAAACTTCCAACATTTCTTTTATAACATGATTACATTGTTTATGAAAATATATTCCTTTGTTTTTTTAAGTCGTATTAAGGAAAGTTCATTTTTGAGCCTCTCCCAACTGATTACTGCTAATAACAAAGTATTTCTTGTTTTAATGGGGGTACATCAACTTTCGTGGAGGTCTAAGGGTTCAACTCAAACTTTCATATAATGATACTTTCTATTCTAGAGCCAAAACATAATGAATGACCCTAAAATTACCCCTTATTTACAATACATGATGAGGATGGTGTAGACCTGCGGCAGAAATGGCACGGATCAGCACAGTCGATAGTGCAGTCCCTTTTTTACCAACGCAACCAGTGTTGTCAAATGAGAGACAACGGGTCTCACAATCAGACTTAGGTCTCCCCACCCCACAACCAACGCCCCCCCCCCCCCCCATAGATGTCAAACTGGATCCGTAATACAATACCACATAATTATCCCACTTAACTTTAGCGAGGATGTTACAGTCCTGATGACATGGGTGGATTGCCTGGACTTGGGACCAACTGGACCCGTAATACTACATATCCCACTTACCTGAGCGAGAATGTTACAGCCCTGCTGTAGTAATGACACGGGTGGATTGCCCAGACTTGTGGCCAACTGGACCTTACCTGAGCGAGAATGTTACAGCCCTGCTGTAGTAATGACACGGGTGGATTGCCCAGACTTGTGACCAACTGGACCAGTAATACTACATATCCAACTTACCTGAACGAGAATGTTACAGCCCTGCTGTAGTAATGACACGGGTGGATTCCCCAGACTTGTGACCAACTGGACCAGTAATACTACATATCCAACTTAAGTGAGCGAGAATGTTACAGCCCTGCTATAGTAATGACACGGGGGGGATTCCCCAGACTTGTGACCAACTGGACCAGTAATACTACATATCAAACTTACCTGAGCGAGAATGTTACAGCCCTGCTGTAGTAATGACACGGGTGGATTGCCCAGACTTGTGACCAACTGGACCAGTAATACTACATATCCCACTTACCTGAGCGAGAATGTTACAGCCCTGCTGTAGTAATGACACGGGTGGATTGCCCAGACTTGTGGCCAACTGGACCTTACCTGAGCGAGAATGTTACAGCCCTGCTGTAGTAATAACACGGGTGGATTGTCCAGACTTGTGACCAACTGGACCAGTAATACTACATATCCCACTTACCTGAGCGAGAATGTTACAGCCCTGCTGTAGTAATGACATGGGTGGATTGCCCAGACTTGTGGCCAACTGGACCTTACCTGAGCGAGAATGTTACAGCCCTGCTGTAGTAATGACATGGGTGGATTGCCAAGACTTGTGACCAACTGGATCAGTAATACTACATATCCCACTTACCTGAGCGAGAATGTTACAGCCCTGCTGTAGTAATGACATGGGTGGATTGCCCAGACTTGTGGCCAACTGGACCAGTAATACTACATATCCCACCTACTCTGAGCGAGGATGTTACAGCTCTGCTGTAGTAATGACATGGGGGGATTCCCCAGACTGAGCGAGGATGTTACTGCCCTGCTGTAGTAATGACATGGGTGGATTTCCCAGACTGAGCGAGGATGTTACAGCCCTGCTGTTGTAATGACATGGGTGGATTCCCCAGACTGAGCGAGGATGTTACTGCCCTGCTGTAGTAATGACATGGGGGGATTCCCCAGACTGAGCGAGGATGTTACAGCCCTGCTGTTGTAATGACATGGGTGGATTTCCCAGACTTGTGGCCAACTGGACCGGTAATACTACATATCCAAGTTACCTGAGCGAGGATGTTACAGCCCTGCTGTAGTAATGACACGGGTGGATTGCCCAGACTTGTGGCCAACTGGACCCTCAGAAGTTGCTCTTTCTGTGTGGGATTCTCCGATATCGCATTGAGTAAAGCAACAGATGCAAACCAGTTGGACAGCGAGTCTCCACTGAACAGACCTCCACACAGTAACTGGCCCGCAGATATAGTGTTGGCTGAAATTCATGTGACAGGAGTTTTAACCCATTTAAATAAAAAAATTGACATGGGTTTTAACCCATTTATGTATTTAAATAATGAATGACCTATATTTCTCTCTTTTGAATGTTTTTTTAGAGAACAGGTTTAAATCAAATTATTCACTTCAATTATGGTGGGATAGCCGGATAAAATGATCCTTGTTCTTAAAACATCCTCCAACTACACATCCAAAAACATCTCTCGCAGTATAAACCATATTATTAACCATCCCAATTACCTGTTAATGTGTCCCCATCCTCCACCCCATCCACACGCCACAATTACTTACTCACCATCAGCTGTACCCCAATCTCCACCCCATCCACACCCCACAATTACTTACCATTGGCTGTACCCCACCCTCCGCCCCATCCACACCCCATAATAACTTACTTACCATCAGCTGTACCCCCACCCTCCACCCATCCACACCCCACAATAACTTACCATCGGCTGTACCCCCACCCTCCACAACCCACAATAACTTACTCACCATCGGCTGCACCCCCACCTTCCACTCCATCCACACCCCACAATATCTTACTCACCATCGGCTGTGCCCCCACCCTCCACCCCCACAATAACTTACTCACCATCGTCTGTACCCCCACCCTCCACCCCATCCACACCCCACAATTACTTTACTCACCATCGTTTGTACCCCACCCTCCACCCCATCCATACCCCACAATCTCTCAGTCTATCACACTCCATTATTAACCACCTCCTGTACATGTGTCCATCACAGAATAATTGTGGACCACATGATCCTACTCACCATCGGCTGTAGTTGGCAGCAAAGTCTGGACGATCTGTGATTGGCCCACCTCATTCTTGTACAGAAATGACTGGAAACAGTAGAGGACGGCACAGCGCAGTGTGAATGGCTGCTTCTCATTCACCATCGACATCAGCAGCACCACAATCGCTGGTCTGAAATGGGACAAGACGACATTGTAGAAGGAGTAGCCTCAGGATTTTGGGATTGCTGGGCATTAAAGTTAAGTAAATAAGACACTGTTTTCTAATGAGTCTGCAATATTCTCACGAAGACCTGCCCAAATTAGGGAGTCCGGTACTTTTTTTAAATACTTTTTTTTAAACTTAGAAATTAGTTTAAAACAGGGTGGGTTTATTCATAGCTCTACCTGGTGTTTCATTCCTAATTAATATAATAGCATTTGCAATTAATACAACACTGAAGTACTAAGTTCTAAAATGAAATATACAATAAAGTGATCACTATTCTACAGATAAATCGTGCCAGGATGATATGTGTATTGTGTCACCCTTAACATGAATACAGTCTCATCCCAAACACTTGTTATGTCTATACAAGGTTTAACATAAAACTAAAACACTAGCAAGCTGGATTACCACTGTGGGTGTGGTTTAAAAATACCAACCCTACTACTAAAACCAAGCAGGCAAATGATCATAGGAGAGAGCTAGAGGATTTTTTAAAAATAAATCAACATTGCAAGACAATGTATTTTCCATGTAGTATTTATAATTCTTTAACTTTGATTATAACTTTGTCATAATTAAGGTGTCTTAGCCTATCAAGAATATGACTGTGTTTAAAAAAATGTGTATTTAGAACAGAAGTTCCTGTTTTAAAATTTCCTTAAAATCATATTAGAACCCTACTGGTTAGGTGGCCAGTTTCCGTCATTCTCATTTAAAATCTGTTTTACACTGCAAATTACTTACGCGATGTTACTTATTGACAGACATTTAGCACTGAAGATTGTAAACAGAATAAACATCCACAAAGTAAATAAGCTTTACAAAAACACTGTTATGACGTCATATTTTTATCACTCAATCGGACGCAGTTAAAATATACCGTGATAATATATTTTAACCAAAGAGAGCCAACTCGTACAACTTATATGTTTGATTTACACAGAGTTATCCTTTGTTATAGTGTAAACTGACGTCGTGGAAATACTTTATTGACGTTACAAGGCGCATTGTTATAGCAATCGAGGTGAATGAAGGAACAATGCAAACACACCATTTTTACGATGAAATTGTTGAATAGACTTGCAAACATGTTTTTTTTAATACGTAAAATGTAACTATATCACGACCTAGTTGAATATATCGCTCGATAAAAGAACATGACGGAATCTGGGCTTGTAAACAAAATGATTTCTCAGTTTTAGTCTATTTATGAAAAGGTCACGTGCCACTTCGATAATTTATATAAATCAAAATTATTTGGTGTCAAATTTCCAGAAAGAGGTAACCTAATAGAAATTAGAGTAAAAATTGTCAGCATATATAGATTTGCAGGAAAAATTAGTTTATGTTTACATATAAGTGACGGAAAGTGGCCCCCGACCAGTATGCTAATCTCAAGTCAAAAACTAGAATGAGTTCCATTAACGCTCGTGTCGCCTGCTATCTTGAAAATTTAGAAATATGACTAAAGGTCAAATACCCTGGTTATTGCAGGTTCAAGTTTTTTGTGTATAAAGGGTCATAACTATATAAGCCTCCAAGAATGGAATGTATTCGTGAACAGGAATAACCATTTAAAGTGTCTTGACCGCAGGGCTAATGCTTTGCAAGTTATGACCAAGATTAGTTTGCAGGTTAAATATTGTGGAATGGAACATTTAATACTGTTAAAATAGGTCTGATCAGATAAGATCATGTGACTATCAACATCTGTTACAACAGAGTGATCCCTTTATGTTTGCCATGCTCGTGCAGTCGATACAAAGAGCTGGTATTTAAAACACTAAATGAGAAACACTGATATTTAAATATATGTTGGTACAAGATTGAAATTAACAGGCCGTATGTTATTCTTTAAACAAGAATTCTGCAGAATCAAATGTTGCACTGACACACACAAAAAAGAAATAGAATAAACTGATTGCATAAACCCTACATAGTGATTCTGGTAAGGTCAAAATGGGTCAAAACTCCTGTTGAGTTGCACAATCTAGTCCATTTAGTTCCTGAGACAGGTAAATGTAAAACTAAACATAAATAAATTATACAAGTTAATGACCTGTACAATTTAATGTAAAGTAATGTTTGTTGCAGCTGCTTTACTGTATTTATCTGTTATGCCAAAGTACAACTAAGATCCAACTAACACACATTCAACTTCGCATTCTCGTCATCGCCAACGAAAAATTCAAAACAATTTTTAAGGCGATTCAAAAAGTATTATTCAAGCTTGAGGAAATTGTATGATTTTAAATAAATGTATGTCAATGACTACACTTCAAAGACAGTACAACAACCAGTACATTAAACTTATATGTTTGTTAAATAAATAAAATACGAACAAGGGTAACTTAATAGGGTATAAATAAAGATACATACGACTCGAAAGGTATGCTTGACAAAACAAAGCTATAATAACTATGACTTCACTTGTTCAACATGTATGGTTTAATCGATCAGAGCTGGGCCCGGTTATTCAGAGGTATTATTTTCAATTTCTCTTTGAAAAACCGGGCCTTGCTGAGGTTATGTGATGGCAAGCCGTATCTTTAAAAACACGACAGAATTATAACAATATGGGTATCAAACTAGTAATAATAACAGGTAACTGTTTAATTGGTTGATGACAGACTTGTCTGACAGCGTGTTTACCTATCAGCATTTTTAGAATTTATTTTATCCTTTCATTAACTGCCTTATGATTATTGGTTTGATAAAGATTTTAAAAATCAGTAATGCTAATTCAGAAAACCTGGAACTGTAGAATTGATTTGCATTTTTTTTTTTGCATTTTGCAGTTTTAAACACTGGAAGTAAATGACAAATCCAAGAAGCGCATGACCGCTTTATGGTAAATTTGCTGCAATTCATAGAATGAGAATCAATTTATATTTTCCAATTGCTATAGTACCAACAACAATGTGCCTCGGGAGAATATATGAAGTGCATCAGAGACAACTACTGTCAGTGGATGTTCAGACGGTGCATCAGAGACAACTACTGTCAGTGGATGTTCAGATGGTGCATCAGAGACAACTACTGTCAGTGTATGTTCAGACGGCAGAACAGAAATATTATGTACTAGTATCTTGCAATGCCAAGGGTGGCCTAATAACCCTACATTACGGTCAATACAAAATAACGGCTGATGCCTTTTCACATGACTTACCTGGGTGGATTGGAGGGGGCCATCACGGACGCAAAATATTCCTGGTTATGAACGTTACCTCGTATTACCTCTGACACTGTGTTGATTGTCTGAAATGGTGGATTCACAATTATGAACAATCGGTCATACCTTTACATGTAACAACTGCCCAGTTGACTAGTGTACTATTAGCAACAAATATAATACTATTATAACAGCCTTAAGTTCAAGTCCTGAATACACCTTAGAAATTACATATATGCACAGCTTATGTCTACAAATTAAATCAAATTGTCTGTGACATTTTCATTTAAACATTCATCAACACTGTATTTGTATACAACTAAACTCGTTTTCCTAAACTATTAAAAGCAGTCCACACGGAAACAATAGGAGTATGCCAGTGTTTGTAAATTAACTACTGCATGTGTGTATGAACGTTACCTCTGTAAGCACATCAGCTGGGACTCCACTGGCCATCAATATTGTACACAGCTGCTGTACCAGACCTGAAACAAAACATAACACTGAGTGACTGAAACAAAAAGTGTATTGAGTGACAAAAAACAAATATCTCAGTCTGCTGCATGACTCAAATAACTTCTCAAATAATATATCGACAAACTTCATATATAAAACTAGAAATGTGTCCATAGGACACAGATGCCCCCATTATTCTTCACACATTAATAAGGAAAACTTATTTCGGACATTAATTACGTGATTTTATTTATAAATCTGGAATTACTGAGGCGGTGGGACTGATTATCAAACTTGGTTGAGACATTGTGTCCATATACAATCTGACTATGGCGAAGACTGGATAACAATTACCCAAATTTTGAGTCCAGACAACATTAATAGTGAAATTTTAATATTCAAAGGGGCATAACTCTGAAATTACTGAAGCGATTGGGCAGATTATCAAACTTAGCCGAGACATTGTGCCCATTTACAATTTAACAAAGTTTATTAATTTCGTAAATATTTTACTATTCTAAGGGGCATAACTCTGATACCAAACCAAGCAGAGGCATTGTGTCCATATGCAATTTGACCAAGTAGGGAAATTTAAAAAAAAAAGGAATTGTAATAATAACAATGACGATTTAATGACATTGGATCATTCCGATCATATTAAATACATCTTTTACTACTTGCAAAGTCATCAAATAAGTTTTAACGCTTTACTTCTGGATTTAGTTTTTAGGGGGAATTGGTAAAAGAAATACTAGTGTTCAACCACTAATATGCATTTGAGCATGGACATTAAACAAGGTACATACCACATGTATACATGTTTTTCTGGCAGTTAGAGATGAGTTGTTGTGGGTTACTTGGAGAAACCAGGCACCTCACCAGCTGTAACATACACAATTGTTTTGAATTATTGTTTAACGGCGCATAAACATGTTTTATTGGTTACCAACTGAATGTTATTTAACGACTCATCAACACATTATACCTACTAGGTTATCCAGAGCTGCCACAGTGAGTGGGAAAAAATACATAGGAATCTGGTAACCATGCCTTATTCCTATGGTTCTTTAATGTGCTCGAAGGACAGACTCTGACACATGTGAAACCACCCGGCTTTGTCGAGATTCCTATTAAAACAGACATACCGAGGGCTAGAAGTTCTATGATTCGATTCTTTTTTTTGCATACCATTGAGGATTTTGTGCACTGACTGCCAACTACTAACGTTTTTCATGCTTATTTACACTATGCCGTCACCGACTGTTGCCAACTACTAACTTTTTGCGTACTTATTTATACTATGCCTATGCCATCACCGACTGTTGCCAACTACTAAAGTTTGCGTACTTATTTATACTATGCCTATGCCATCACTGACTGTTGCCAACTACTAACGTTTTGCATGCTTATTTACACTATGCCGTCACCGACTGTTGGCTTTATCGACGATGTTGATATCTGTAACTTTTATCTGCCCAGTATGCAAGATCAGGATTTCCAGCACTTGTGTAAAATATGGAAAACCTTACTGAGTATGCCAGAAACAACTGTGACTTACCTGTAGCAGCAGGTGAATATTGGTGACCTTCTGTGCCGACCAGCCCACTTGCGACCTTTGTTGGTCCTGGTCCAGCTCAAAGAAGGGTGTCAAATACTTCACATGGCTGCCCTCTCGGAAGAAGTTTTGGTTAGATGAATTGTTCTTCAACAGGTTCAACAGCAACAGTAAACAGTCTTCGACAACTATACCTGTAATCAACATGGAGAACAGTATGTATGTTTGTATGTTAAAGTATGGGGTTTAACAATGTTTCAGTCACATCACGACGGTGTCTACTTGCAGCAGTGAGCTCAATGTTCAACTTGCTGCCACACTGGAAACCATGCCGCGGACACATGACGATACCCAGTCACATTATACTGACATTGGACCGACCAATCCTAGTACTAACCTTTACATGCCGAGTGTCAAGCAAGAGAGTTAATAGAACAAGTTTATAAGCCTTTGGTATGACCAGGCCGCAACCTCTCGCATTCAAGCTATTACATACTGAAATGTCCATTTGCTCAAAACTGGCTAGAATTGTTTAAGCCAGCTATTGTTATGAACACCGACATGGTTTCCAATGATTACCTCTCCTTTCTTTATGGACAATGCATGAAAGTCTCACCTCCATCAATTCCGCCTTCTTCGTGTATTATGTCAAGAAGTCTTTCAAATGCATTCTCAAATGCTACAATCTTCTGAATGTTTGCATTCCCCTTGCTAAGTTGGTTCAACAGTAAAAGGGCCTGAAATATGCGATTGGTGGACAATGATATAAACAATGTTGGTATATGACTGATATTTTATAACTTAATCTCGAAATCAAGATCTACATTCCAGCACTAAGCACACGCTCAAAGAAGTGATTGAAACCTTGCGAGATGACCCGATTGCCTCTCAGCCAATAATATCACCGCTTGTTAAAAGCGAGCTAACTTTGTATGTAAAAACATGATCGTACTTATATCCTTTCTGACAATTTGTCTACTGTCAGAGAGGAGGTCTATCAACTTAGACACACCCATTGGGTGTAACAATACAGAAGTGTACCTCCTTCCATCTGTTTGTGAAAAAATGAATCATACATCATTTCTGACAATTTCTCTACTGTCAGGGAGGAGGTCCATCAACTTAGACAAGCCCATTGGGAGTAACAATATACACTCTTGTACCTCCTTACATTTGTTTGTGAAAAAATTATTCATACTTACATCATTTCTGACAATTTCTCTACTGTCAGAGAGGAGGTCCATCAACTTAGACACGCCCATTGGGTGTAACAATATACACTCTTGTACATCCTTACATTTGTTAGTGAGAATAATCGTGAGTAACTTCACTGTGGGCCAGCGTACATGGAAGTCATACTCCTAGAATGTAAAGGACATGCTTCAGTTCATAAATAACTTCAATTTCTCAACAAATGTAAATAACTGTAACAAAATTTAAATTAATTATATGATACAATAATACTTTTTTTCAACAGCAGGTCAGCCATCAAAATTATGCAGGGCCGGGTCAAGTACCAACAGATCAGCTATTAAACAGTTACAGACAACCTAGTACACAGGGCATGGAAATTCAACTCATCTGCTCACCATGACGAGTGCAGGACAGGTAGAAATTCAAATTCTTTTTTTTTAACAATTTATCAATTAGACCATTTAAATATTATGTAAGGCGAGTAACTCGGAGAAAATTTCTCCTGCCCTGCTGGTACCCGAGATGTTTGACAAAGAAAATGACAGCAGTTATTACCCATGAATAACACAGTCTGTTAAACGTTATCATTTTGCTTACAAATTGTGACAAACAGTTGTTCTGCAAAAGCCTTTTTAATACTCTACTGCCACGGTAGCTGTAGCTTAAAACAAAATAAGCGACATGTGAAAGCAAAACGTTGGCATCCAGTTAAGCATTGTCCTAACCACGTATGTTACGCTTAGCTTTTTGGCTTCGTATGGACGGAGTGAATATTAGTTGTTGTGGCACATATGACAAAACCCTTTGCCCTGCATTGAGCAAAGTGGCAGTCGAACATAAATTACTGGAAGTCCCCGAAGTACCCATGTAGAGGGGCCACTTTACGCTAGAGTAACAAAGCCCGTTTATAAATGCATCCACATTTGGACAAGATAGTAAATTTTGTGGGTTTTTTTACCCGATTACCCCCCAGGAGGCCACAGCAGACGGAACCACAATACAAAAACTTATCTTTGACTTTGACTAAGACATCTTTGACTAAGAAATGCACCACACATGAACATGAAATCTCAAAGGGTATGGAGGGAGTTAGCATCACAAGGCAGAACTCCGTTATAATAAGTTCCCCAAGTGGCGCCCCTGTAGAGGGGCCCCTTTATGCAGATGGTCAAAACTTGTTTTATTCGCTGCCGTTGACTCTTATATTGTTTTAGTAATTGCACATGGTAAGGTAGTAATGAATAGTTTCTTTGAGTTTTTTCACTTTGATAAGCAATCTTAATATAATTACACATGGTAGCAATGAACAGTTTATTCCATTTCTGTGCTGATATGTACTGTAGCACGTCGTGCTACAAAGGTGAATATGTAATCAATTTGTAAGGCATGTCAAGGATTCACGTAGCACAAATTGGGAAGAAAGTGTCTGGTAAAAACGGTCATGGCGTGTTTACGTCTCCGTGACAACTCTTTTTTTGAATATTGTTTTAACACCCATGACTTGGTCTGTTATTATGTTAAACACTTTGTTCTCAGTTCCTACACAGAAATAATGCTATTTTCTCTCGGCAGCTATTTTACGCTTGCGTAAAACCTTGCTTGTATAATTATGTTGTGCCTCAAGTCCCTAAAAAAACATACCAAATTAGAACTAGAGGTTGTGTTTAGTAAAAAGATGTCTCCCCCAATGGCACAAGGGCCATTAATCCACCGAAAATAATTCAACTGGAACCCGATGATGATATTCGCAACTAGGCTTGGTAATGATCATCCCTACCAAGTTTCATTGAAATCTGGCCAGGAGAACTAGTCCAGACAAAGTTTGTGTATTAAAACCTTTAAAGAGTCACAACTCCAACAAACATCATTCAACCGGAACATGACAATGATATGCGCATCTACCCTTTGTACTGATCATTCCAGCCAGGGTTTAGGAAAAATTGTCTGGATAAAATTTGTGTATAAGGGGCCATAACTCTGTCAAAAATCATTGATGTAAGTTTGGTAAAGATCAAATAATAAATGAAGGTGCTAGAGTGTTTACAAGTCAAAATATGGCATTTTTCAGCAAATTTCAGAAAAGACAAGGGCCATAACTCCAGTAAAACTAATCCGATCTGGCTGTTTTTCAAACTTGTCCGAGCTTCATTGACCGTCGCAAAGTTTGGTAAAGATCCGATTAAAAATGAAGGCCCTATCGTGTTTAAAAGACAAAAATTAACAAACGGCCACAGATGACTGGCCTTCCGCCAGTAGAGCTAAAAAATAGTATCCAGAACCATGAACAATATAATATGAATGCATGCATGGAGTTTTAATGTTGATTTTACCAATCTTTCAGTAATATAATGACGATGTCTATTTGTAAGTTAACAGTGAGCTCATTGCTCAATTTTATAGTGCTACAACACAAGCATGACTTTTATATTACCTCTAGTAAGGAGAGCAGAAGCCCGACATTGTCTGTCTTTTTGATGAATATTTCTGTAAACTGTCCACCTAGGTCATCTGTTACGTGCTCAGATATCTCCTCATCTGCACAAATACAGTAATACATATGTACTTTATGATACATGTAAAGGGTATAGGTATAAAAATAGTAATTCCGATTTAAACATCAGATATCAGAAAGCCATAGGTGTCTTTCAACAATAGTTTTATACTCAAAATTAATATACCGGAACATAATTATGATTACAAAATTATAAATCAAATTAACACAAAATGTAAAAAAATGGATTTCGAGAAAAAAACAACATAATATCAATCTGTTTCCATAATTACACGTCATGTAACGACCACTAGGTTGACATGTGTAGAAAAGGTCATGACGATACTGTGAATGGTTTAAATTTATTATAATGTTAATTCCGAAAATGACAAGTTCAAGTCTGACATACTTACAGATAGATTGAGTGGACAGTCAGCTCAACACTACGATGGATGCACTGATTAATCTCATTATTAAATTCCACAAAAACTCTAAAAATATTTATTTAAAAAACAAAAACACTTCCACTACTTAGATGTCACACAAGCACAAAGATATAGCTAACCCCTGTTTCCACTCACCATCATCTGTTGGTTCGTTTGACATGACATTACAGATGGCATCCAGGGCATATCCGGTGATTTCGGCATCTGTTCTATCGGTCTCAAGTATGTGTACAAGTGTGTCCATTGCCTGAGTACCGACCTCAAGCCGGAACTTCTGTATATAGAAATTGCCAATTTTCTTAATGCACAGCCATATATCAAAATTTAAAGCTACATATCTGTATCAGCGATTTTTTGCTTATTAAAGTCGTAACGGTATACGGACCCATTCGCAATTCAAAACAGACATTCACAATTTCTGTGCGTGGTGCTGATAAGCAGACATGGACCCTTCACACATGGAAACAGTGTATTAACCAGCCAGCCGTGCAGCCATCTTTTGCACGGCCGTTTTTGAAAAATCGCGGCCAATATTTGAGGGAGTGGGTGGGTTAAAAAAAAAATTTTTTTTTTGCTCAACAACACTTGCAAACTATTACTTTCTCAATAGTGTTATGTTTTGTATACATTTATAGAATAAATATGACCTAAAATGTATTTTTTTCACCTTTATCTGTAAAAATAAATTACCCCAGAGACACCAACTTGTCGCGAATTGGCGCGTAACGCGTGTTAGCAACTTATTTTGCACACCCTGTTTGCATATTTGCACACCCAGTTCTTGAATTTCTGCCTAATACACTGCATGGAAATAGTATTTTTTTCACAAATGTTATGAAAGTATAAAAACTCACAGCAGTGAATAACAGATAGAAAAGATAGAATTGTACTGAGAAATGTTGAAGCCTTCCTTAAAGTCTGCTCAAATGTTTTGCCTATTTTCCAAGCGTCTGTGTAAGATTTATCGATAAAGCTGGGGTGTCTTCCAGTTTATATTTGTTACCATGTGTTTTCATACCAGATACGTGTTTTTAATTGGAGCTCGAGTACGAATATGTTATCGGGTACAAAAATTTCAACAAACCAAGCGTCAATCTGACTCCTAGTTCAAAAGTTAGCAATTTGCACTTCCCTGAAAAATTAAGAAAATAACACAATTTGCCTGGTAGTGGACGCAAAATGGGACAGGGCGGTGTTCTCCCCTCGATATTCAAAAACGGGTGTCCATTGGCACCACATGGTATCAGATTCAAGAGTCATTTTTCATTTTTGGAGGGGCTAGACTGTTCACAACAAACTGTTGTTGTTATTATTGTAGCACTGTATGGTAATCACATTTCAATGTGTGTGTGTTTCATCTAACTAACTTCATGATTTAGCACAGCTTTGTGCTTAATGATATAAAATAATAAAACAGATCACTTGACAAAATGATCTTTGTTTTTATTTAACATCCATCTGGGCGGACTTTCTGAAATGTTTATAACCAACAGTAAACGAGTTGTTTTGCGCATGGGTCGCATTTCATTTCACCGATATCAAACAATAACCAAGTGAATTTAGTTAACCATTTTGAACTGAACCCTATAAATCTCTTCTTTGTCGGTGCAGCAACCGATTCATCAATTGAATCAGTGTCGGGAGGCCTCGCCGTTTGAAACTTGTCAATGATTAATCATTTACTAACGAATGTTTACACAGATGAATGGTTTACAGGTCGTAATATTTTTTAGTTTCGGGCGAGTTAAAAAATGTGACACAGTCTGCTACTGTCATCAGTCAAAGCTCTAACCATAAACAGTTACAAGTTTTATAACTGCTAGAAGTTATTAAAATGCCAAATTATTATCTCCCCTTGGTTTAGAGTAACGGATACTTTTCCCTAATAACCATTTGTAACCTAACTCAGTTACCAAGATCATTTGCTAATAAAACAATTTAGTTGCCAAATGTGCAGTGTTTATTAATTAATGTCTGAATACTTATTATTTTTAAGGATAAATACATCTTCAGCGAGAGCCAATTAGCAGTTGTTCACTAATTATCATGTTGGAGCCTACAAAATGATTTTTAATGAATTTAGTTGCATAACAGAAGGTACATTTGAGAGGCCTTGCGCATTGGATTTTCATCCATGCTCATAGAATTTTATTGCATGCTTGTAAAGTTGAATAATCACCCTACCTGGAGAAAATTATATATATATAGGGAAAACAGAAGATAGAATGCATTTAAACTTGAATGATTTTGTGGTAGTAACTGATTCTAGAGACTTTCCCAGTTTTAGGTGTTTTTTAAATATTACAGTCATAGGTTATGAAAAACATAACTGTATAAGATTAGAGCTCCGACTGGTTATACTTAAAAGTTTGAAAATTTAGTATGAAACAAGCATGTGTGATTCTTATTCGGTGCAAGGGTGAAAAAGATAGCTGCAATGGAATTTAATGAACTTGCGTCCACACTGTAGTGCTGGGACAATTTTTAAGGGTCATTTGATGAAAAATCGTGGCAAAAACGCAAGATTTCTGCATCAAGGAAAACACTGGGCAGGGGTGCATACATGTATATCAGTTGAAACCAGACCTTCAACTGTTTTCTTGTTATAAAGACATTTTAAATATAAAGTAATGACTAGAAAAATGTTGAGCGAAGTTTTTAAAATCTAAAGACCAAGCTGGCAGGGGGAGTTACATTTTTAAAACGATTTTGAATTCTTTGACAATTTCAATATGTTTATTATACAAGAAAAAAATAATGTGCGACTCAGGATACTTGACCAACCATAGTTTTTTTGTATTTATTCCCACAGTCTTCGAATTAATCCACTGGTCCGAAGCCCGAGCCCAGTAAAAATTGACTCGGGCCAGTAAAATTCAATATTTCACACGCCCATCGGGCTAAAAACTTTTCAGGCAAACATACCATAAATTGAAAAAATATTTCTTTAAAATTCAACATAGTTACGTGAATTATTTACATGTTTTCCCCTCAATGCGTGAAACGGACGTTTTCATCAAAATTTTAGACTGGTGTTTGACTTGTTGCGTTCTTTCGCTCTTTCATACTTTTATTGCGGCAACAACGTTTTAGACCCGACCGTAACTATATATCGATAACCCGACTAGGTTTTGTTCATATCCGCTTACGCTTTTGTTTTCAATGTCGAACTTCCTGAGATATTTTGATGGCGCAAAGCCTGGAATCAAACGTTCTGCACAAACAAGCACCGCACAATCAGTTTCGAAAAGGGCATACGAAAAAGAAAGGAGGAAACGGACGTTCCAACCAAATGGCTTTCGGATTATTCGTGGCTATATTTTGACGAAAGTTTCAACAAGATGTTTTGCATTTTGAATTTAAATAAGATCTAAATAAACTATTTTAATGTTCACTGTTGGTTTGGTTGTGAATTCACTAACTTAAAATGATGTTCATACCATATCCTATCATCATGTATGTCTATGATATCCAAAAAGGTAGGAAAGAAAGAGATTTAATTAAATTTTATATGGGCCAGTAAGAATCCTTTCGGGCCAGTAGATTATTGCAGGTTACTGGTTTGTCGTGAAGGCTGGTATTACTGCACTGGAATAAGTTTAATACATATTGGTCATATCATAGAGAACACTTCCATATATTTTTAGCCATGTTAGTTGTTAGTGCATAAAATGCACATCTACGAACGGCGGGACGATTTTTGATATGCGCCGTCCTCCAATGTGCATATGCGTTGACTTTTTTTTGTGTGGACGTTCCGCTTAATTCCCTGCGCTAGATATAAACAGTCAATTTAAACTGATACACTGAATTTTATAAATGTACAACTTACTGTGAAGAATGATCATTTGTTATCATTTCACACTAAAATTTTAATCCAACAAATTTTGATATAAAATACCAGTGTCCATTCTAGAAACTCAAAAGTAGGGGGGATTTTCCCCCCTACTTCTGAAAAATAGGGGGGAATTCAAAAATATTGGGAAAAATAGGGGGGAATTCAAAAATATTGGGGGGATTCTTTAAAACGTATATTCTAAAATTGCACGGCTTTACGTTTTTGGTTTCGCCCTCCGCGCTGGTTGTCTGAACTGGGTCTGAATCTACACACTTTTCAGACGATTCAGATGATTGTTGCTCTGATGCTTTAGCCTTAGGTGTTATGAAAAAGTCGGAAATTCGCCTGTTTTTTTTACCCGACATCGTCACAATATTAGTCTGCAAACCGCGATGTTTTTTTTGTTTTTAACATTTTATTTCTTTTCAATACAATAATGTACAAAAGCTATAATTATGAAATTATATTCAACAATAAATTACAATATAATGTATTGAAAAGAAAACGTTTAGTTTTAATAGAAATATATAGGGAGAAAAAGGTAGATGATAGAAAGATAGTAAAAAAGAAGAGTATAGTATGAGTATAGTAAGAGGTATATCTATGGAAAGTGATCGTTACTAATTAACCTTCTATCTCTATTTCATTTCTCAAATGTCAACAAAGTTCCATTTGGCATTGTGTTGTTCAAGTTTGTTCTTAGAAAATGCAATAATTTCCTCAATATCTTTCCTATAATGCAAATATCTCATAAAGCAATCAATATCAGGGATGGTTTTATAATACTTGTTTCTGTATAGAAAGTATTTTGAAATAATAATAATAAAGTTCAAAATACTAGCGTTTCTGTTGTTTTTACATATTAAACCAAATGATACAGTCTTTAAATCAAAAGTAATTTGAAACCCTTTGCAAACCGCGATGTTTACCGGTGCTAATTTGTATAATCTTCTGTAGACGAAATTTAAAAGATTGTAAATTTCCGAGAACAATCATAATTTTGCATTTTAATACTAGATAGTATCATGTCTTCAAGAAATAAAATGATTACAATTCGAAAGAATTAAAATAAAGCTCAAAAGAGAAATATATATGTAAATATATTTCGTTCATTGTGGCGAAATTCGTATTACTCATACAACCAGTTACTAAGGGAGAGAACCGTATAGTACTGAAGGAGTAAACATGCATTGGGTGAGACAGAGGTTTTAGTCAATCGCGACAGCTACATATTCATGTTTTTAAGCTTTTATTTAAGTTTGTCAGAACTCATATTCTCCATTTTGTCGGATAGTCGCTGGTTCAAAATTATGCGCGCTAATCCCGCATTCCGCGGAAAAAATGCGGGATGTACGAAAAATTGGCGTGAATCCCGCAATCGCGCGTTCTAGAATGGACACTGAATACATGTTTAAAGTTACCTGAACCACCTATTCTCAAACATATTTCTAGTCAAAATTATAAATCAATTACCCGTGACATTGCCTTGATGGCCCTAACAGCATCTCGTCGATCATCTAGCAGGGTTGATGATGATGCACGGTCAACAAGTCTTTCAACCTGAAAATATCAAATAAATTATGATGGTTGTCCGGATTGGCTATTAGCATGTATCAGCAAATTATTTTGAATGTTTGCACATTTGTACACCCAAGTCTTCAACTTCTGCCTAAAACACAGTCCCCTATACAGTGTCTATTCTAGGAAAGTGTCTAACTTATTATGCAACCACGCGCGCTGATCAGCGCGCGTACAAACGTAGAAAAAACAATTCAATTTGTGAAAAATCTGCAGGCGACTTCGTAATCCGTAAATTTTAACTAAATGGAGACAAATTCTGATTATTGATTCAGGGTTTTACACTGATTTTTAATTTTAGGGGTCCCTAGGACTCAACTCAATGAATTTTAGGGGTCCCGTCAATAAATATGGGAGTCCCAAATACATTCTTTGCACGTAACTGGCACATGGATTTTACCTTTGCAATACTTGTACAGAAAGCATATGAACTTTAGAGTCTTGATGTCTCATTAGTGTCGAATTCTGGATATTTGTGCACCCTTCGGTTAAAGGATTAGAACTGGCTTTAGCAGAAATGCATGTGTCACAAAACATCTCGTAATTTTTGAACCGCAACCATTTATATTTCTCAAGCCATTCTGTCAAAAATTTATTGGCCTTTTAGGTGCAGGTTTCGTGTCATTGTTTGACTCGCTATTGGAAACCTCCTGTGATAGAGTATCGGCTTTATTTTTGCCAAAAAAGGACCGTAAGTCTGTTTTGACATTTTGAACGCAGACGAAAAACTACAATGTACGAGATAATCGCCGAAATATCCGCATGAGCTTTCTTGTCAACAGCAGGTGCGCGAGCCTACGATTGGTCAATTTAGTAAAGAAAGACAACTCTTACAAATATAGTAGTTTATGCCTAACACTGCATTTGTCGGCCTTTGCATGCTCAACCACGAAACATTGTGCGTCCCAAGGGACGCGGATTCGATAATTTTACGGGTCCTGTTCGACATTTTATGCGTATTTGACGCAGAAAATCGCGTCCCGTAAATCCCTGTTGTTTATCAGAGCTAGTCTTGATCATCTTAAATGCTTGATTGTAAATACAAACATTTGTCTTAAAAACAAGCAAGCAGTCTAGACTAAGTATGTAAATCGTAGCGGAGTTACCGTTATTTGTGTATTCCCGGGTTAGGTGGCGCTAGGTATCACATGGCGTGCCGACGTCACTCGATTTCAGATTGTACGGAATAATTTAGACGAAAATAAGTTAAGGACATGCTTGTTTTGCCTTGCGGTTGCAGACATTATTTTCATTCGTTTTAAAATTTGTAAAATTGTTGTTTACAGTCACATGTACGGCAAATTTAAACGGTATCTGTCAGTTTATGTGTTTTCACTTATAAGAAAAGTTTATTTTAGTTTCCAGTAAAGAGATCTTACATAAAATAAGGAAAAGGCTAGACAAATACACATATGTTTACATTAATAGCAAGTTAAAAATGTAAGAATAAATGTTTTAATATGAAACAGGAACTGACTAGATAACAGGCAAAGTACTTTGATACAATGAATGATTAATTGTGTATGGAATGGATGGGGACTGGAATAAGAATTTGATAATAACAGGTAACAAAGATTAATTAAATATTCTCAATAACACTAAACAGATAACAAAAAAGAAATTTCACTAATAACAGTTTAAGAGATGAAAAAAAACTTGCCCCTCCCCCTCCTCATCACCACCAGAGCCTTTTACTAGGTTCAGGGCTTTTTTCAAGGAAATTGGGAAAAGGCCTAGGCCTGCTGAATTTGGGAAAAAGAAGCGCGTAACTGTCCAAATTGGGAAAAAAATAGCGTGATTTTTGTTGTTTTGGGAAATGTTTTTTTAAGGGAAATTTCATTAAAATGTACTTTTAGGTAAAATATTGATTAGGTTTTAGAACTGAGTTATTTTAACATACAAACTATTTAAAGTATGTCACTTAATTACCAAAAATGGGAAAAACTGCATGATTTTCGCAGTAATTTGGGTGGGGAACTGGCCTTATACGGACAGCTGCGAACAAAGGGTTTAACGGCCTCGACTACCTACCTACTACTACCTATGAGTCTCATTCATTAAACATAGAAAAAACATCCTATGTATTTTGATGAGTATTTATGCCAACAAATAGAACCTTGATATTTCAATTTTATGTATACACTTACATTGCATTGGACATGCTAGAATAAATAATAAACATGTTGCTAGATTCTTTGAGATTATCTACATTGGTTCGGTCAGAGAAGGCTCGTCGGATTACAAATAAACATGTGTTCACCCTGACCGGACCATCTCCTTTAAAACGCTGCCGACATATTTTATGAGAATAAAACGAATATATTTTTTCCGAAAACTGTTCAGTGTGTTCGCCCCCAAAAATTGAAATACAAGGACTCACACAAAAACTGCACCAAAAATGCTTGTGCATATTTTCTGTGTAAAGAAAAATATCAAATAAAGTCTGCACTCAAATCTATCCGTATCTAATTGTTCTCGAGTTCAAAGTCTTATTACAGATACAAAATAAAACAAAAAGCTGACCTTCCTACCCTCTACTTATTGTTGCAGTAAACACGGGTTTTATTTCATTAGGCCTTACAAATATATTTATTTACTATTTCCTGTTTTAAGATCTGATCAAATTTATAGTTACTAACCCTTAAAATTGAGATGGGTAAAAAGTGTACATGCTATCAAATTGCTTTGCCCGTTCCATAGGTAGTGCCTATTTCATATTAAATTACAACAGGTGGTTGTATAGTCAGGCAGGCAATGCGTTATATCTTCACAACCCTCACCAAAATTACGACCTGAAACAGCATATCATATTGATTGCCCGACTCTGAGAGTAGTCATAGCTCTATGGTTAACAATTAGCTAAGTGTGAGGCTGAAGACGCAGGAAACCTACCCCACCCACCCTGATTTACTGCGTAACAGAGTAAATAATGTCTTCAACATATTTTGCTATCAATATGACAGCAATATCTGGCAAACTTCTTGCGCTTGTAGAAATTGTTATAGATAACTTATCTGTCGCTAAAACATGTTATCAAACCTACTGTTTCAGCCCCAGTTGGGTGTTCACTACCCGGTTGAGCTCCCAGATATTTACGGAAGTAGTCCATTTTGGAAGTGTCACGCATGCGCAGCGACGTGGCATTCTGACAGTTTTCAGAGGCTTGCTGGCTAAGTAATTTTACATGCTTGGCGAATTCCAAGCGTTTTGGTAAGAATAGGTTCACGCATTCGTACATGCTAATATTCGCCCTTATGGCCAACACACACAGTTCCCATCAGAAAACGAGATTTAATTATCCTATTCGATCATTTTCTAGTCCGTTGTCCGTCTTTCAGCAAGTTCTGTTAAACCACAAATGTTGACCTAACTTCAAATGGATGGTCCTGTTCAAAATTGTATGGTTTTTTTTTAAATAGGGAAATAAATGCAACAAGTACTTACTCCCTGATCAAATATGGCCCCCATTACTATAAATATTCGAAAGCTTATATAAAAAAATCTTCTCATGCTCTACTAATTCAAATCAAATGTGTACAATTACAATAAAGTCCCTGATGTCAAAAATGATACGCCCCATAAGGTGGGTGGGTGAGGGGAGGAGTGGCAACGTGTGTATATAGAGATTTACGTGTGTTACATAAACCAAAGATTTGTCCATGGACAAATCCTTGCATAAACGTAGATACTGAACAACTTGAAAATGGGGTCAAATTTAGCCCCTCCCCAGGTGTTACATGTTTTACATAGTTTTATATAGGGGAATACTTGAGAAAACAAATTGTTATCTCTGAAAACATAAGAGATAATTAAGTCTCTCATAAACTGCATGTAATTTTAGCTTATGGTCATTTACCAAGTGTTTTAGATGGACCATCCGCAGCCATCCGCATTGGCGTAAGAGTATGTAATATATTAGCCGTGATAATCATGTCATGACTTATGGTATATACTATGGTAGGTAGTGATACATACTACCATAAGAGCCATGATTCTCACGGCTAGTGAGATATGTAACTAATGTTGTAAGAACTTGTGGCCCGACCCATTTGCATACTTTGTTAAAAAATGCAATAACATATGTTTAAACCAGATATGTGAAAACAATTTCAATTTTCGACAGCGTTTTTGTTTTTATCAGACATTTAAATCAGCAGAAAAACGACGTTTCTATTTCAACTTTGGCTAAGTGTATGCACTGTGAGTGACTGTAATATTTCAAGACACAGTATCATAGTAGAGGGCCAAACATACACTTCCCCCACCACCCACCCCTCACCGCATCCTGCAAACACACCCTACCCACTGTCAAGATCCAAACACGGTGACGCGTTATTTGAACACGGTGAAGTTTTGACAAGATTGCGGACGAAAACGTTTGTAAAAGGTAGATGCCGTTTAAATGTACCTGTATTTCAATGAGTTAATACTTGATCTCCATTCTAGCTAAAACAATTGTGTGCAAGTATGTTTTAAATCAACACGACAGCTTTCCATTTGTCGGTCTCTCTCATTTTAAGTGCATAGTCTGAACTGTCGAGGTCGAAATACAATGTTGCGTTTTTTTGAACACGGTGAAGTTTCGACAAGATGGCGGACAAGCACGTTTGTCAAAGGTAGGTGTCGTTTAAATGTACCTGTATTTAACGTAGTTGGTACTTGATTACCATTCTAGCTGAACCAATGTTAGCAAATTTCAAATTCAAATGTTTATTCCAAGATTTACATATATAAACAGCAATGGATATATATAAATACATCATATTTAACAATCATTATGGCGAGTAAGCGACAGAAAATATAAAGAGATAATTCATGATAGTGTGTGATAATATAAATTTATACAAGTACTTTCATATTTATGACAAAAAAGGGTAAATATATAAATAATATTACTACCAACTAAGTCAACACCGTTATATATTGCCTATAAAGTAGGAGAACAACTTTCAGATTAAGTTTATCTCTTGAAATAGGTACATTTATCGTACGTTATTTTGACATTATGATTTACAGATTTTGTTGTAAATAGACGTCGAACAACTGGGATACATATGATATTTTCTATAGCATCGTTAACAATATATGTACTGACCATGCGAACACATACAAATAACTCCAACATATTTACAATATTCATTTTAATTTCATCAAATCGTAAACTATAAATAAATCATACATCTTTACAATATTCATTTGGAGTAATCCGTTTTGCCTCGTGTGAGCCAGTTTCAATTATCCATAGTCATGTGTCGAGTATACATAAACAGCTTTAAGAAAGCATGCAGCATGCAGTGACCTTTTCACACTGACAGTGTATATTTGATAGGTCATCACAAAGTTGGATAAATGAAACTGGAATTGGCAATTTAACATATTTCATTTAAATTTAAATAACGATCATTGACACATATGGATACCTAGATATTTATTAGTTAGACTTAAGCTTCGAAGAATGAAGATGTCGCAGTGTACCAGTTGGATTACTTTGTTGGTAAGTATATCTTCTACATTGAATAATATGTTAGTTTACATATCAGACAACGAGAGAAGAGCTAGTGTAACATAATAATTCAATCATTCAGCATATAAAAGTGTACATCAATAGTAACCAATTACCAAATATTTGTACTTCAGCGACAAACATATACTATTATGGTTAACTTTTGGTATGACATAATTTGTAACTTCAACACAGTCGTATTATATCTAGGTTTTTACACTTTTCAAGACAATATCTATAAACACACTTAACATCTTTAGTTTTTGTTCATTATTTCCTCGAATTTAATTCTATTTTGCCGTTTAAAATAGCATGAATGTATATGTGTTTTTCTTTCTTCTTAAAGTGTCTGCAAACAAGCAGATAATGGTATTCATCTCCTACTTCTTGAGAATTACATAGCAATCAGAGTCTTTCGTTGAGGGGTTTACTATGCCATCTACCTCTTTCGATCGGTAGTCTATGATTTCTTGTGCGAAATTTCAAAACTTGCCTGGAAAAATATGTAGGAAGAATAGATAAGTAATTGCTTTTTTGAAAACAATTTCTAAAGATTCTATGGATACTGCTAGATGATGATATATTAACGGTTGATAGCTATTTTTGTATAAAAATGTCTTTGAATTTTTTATTTAATGACTTAACCAGCCATTTAGCATTCATAAATGAATAACCTGACGAGCAAATTAAATGTTTAATATTATCAATCCACGTGGACTGTATTTGTTTAGTATCATAAAGGTACAAACATGACTCAGTGGACAGTTTCTCATTTTCATTATTTTCAATTAATTTTGTATAGAAAGAAACAGTTCGAGTTTGGATCTCGACATGTAGAGGCATTACACCTAGTTCTCCATATATCATTGAGGAGGGTGTTGAACTTTTTCAACTGAATGCATATTTATAGAATTTAAGTTGTACTCGTTCAATAATATCAATATTACCAAACCCCCATAATTCGGATCCATATAGTAAGACTGGTTTTACCATTTTATCAAATATTTTATCAAATAGCTCTATTTGTATATTATTAGCAAAGGTCTTATAATGTACGCCAACTCTCCGTTAGTCGTTTTCTATCATTTTAAGGGCATAGTCTGTGTAAATAAACGACGATTATCTTTTTTGAAAAATCGAAGAAAGAGACGGTCGCTGTTTTTGCTTCTTGTGATAAATTGACACATTTAATTACTTTACGTTTGAAAATAACACCAAGTACACGGTGTAGGGCGCATGCATTTTGTGTGCAACACGGCGTCGACTTAACGTTTTAACATTGGGTAGCGTTAGAGTTCGACACTGTGTAGTGTACACAAATATAGTATTCACCTGAAGGATGTAGTCTATAAGGGAACGTAGGAGTTTACCCATAAATTACTTTATACAAAGTACGATTTGGTCCAACATAGCAACACATATACTAGTTACAAACAATAAGCTTCTTCCGTTGTTCGTACATTGGTAAAATTTTAACCTGAGTGAAAATATGCATTTGTGGGCAGTTAACCCATAATTACATAAAGAGTATTTCAACACCGGATTTATCCCAGATTAAAATAAAATGTAACCAATATTCGAACAACTGAGCCCTATACACTAAACATTTGCATGTGCTCTTGATAAAACATATCAGGTATTCGCTCAACACCAACACTTATTCTCAAGTAAATGATTTGTTTCCTTTCTTTTTATAGTTTTCAAACCTTGGACGCGTCAATTATAGAAATGTAAACGAATATACCTATAGGTTATAATAGCGTAAATGAGTCTCCATTGCCCTTCCGTAGTAAAGTTAGAATGTTGACAACCTGTTAAAAAACTCAAACCTCCTTAGAATTCTGGGAAACTTACTTTATCATGCAAATAAACAGGTCTGCTATTAAACATCAACAAGGAAATAGGGGGTTTAATACCTTCTAAGAAACATTTCTTCAGTTGTATACTAACACCGGGTCATTTTTACCCCTTGCAATTTCATACCATGTCTACTTTCACTTCTCAAATTTATATCAAAAACTGTCAAAAACATGATGAGCTGCATACAGTTACAGCCACAAAAACAGGAAACTGCACTAAAAAAAGTTTTTAAAGAAAAAAAGATTAGCACTCTTTAATACAGAACTACTTTCGATGCACCAGGCGAGCACATCCTGTTGATTTAGTGTAATTAGACCTATAACATATTATGAGGACTGTGGTGATGACGTTTAATTACGGTGTCCGGTTGGGGCCAGATACAATGTCGCAGTGTCGTGGGCGACAATGCGACGCCCGACAACGCGACATCGCGATACAACAATGCAACATTACGATACGACAACTCGACATTGCGATACGACATCGCGACAATTATGTAGTGATGTCGTATACCAATGTCGTCGCGATGTCGCGTTGTCGGGCATCGCATTGTCGCGCACGACAACGCGACATTACGACGCATTGTCGTAATGTCGCCCACGACAATGCGACATTCTTACAATTGTCATAATGTCGCCAACGACAATGCGACATTCTTTCAATTGTCGTAATGTCGCGATGTCGTTGGCGACATTACGACAATTGAAAGAATGTCGCATTGTCGTGGGCGACATTACGACAATACGACATAATGTCGCGTTGTCGTGCGCGACATTGCGACATTGCGACATTGCGATACGACATCACGACATAATTGTCACGATGTCGTATCGCAATGTCGTATCGCATTGTCGAGTTGTCGTATCGCAATGTCGCACTGTCGTGTCGCGATGTCGCGTTGTCGGGCGTCGCATTGTCGCCCACGATAATGCGACATTGTATCTGGCCCCAACCGGACACAGTATTTAATACACGGAGCCCGGTCTAAGCATTTAACCCGAGAGCACTGCAAACACAAATGCACGCCAGACGTGTAACAATGAGTCTTTAGAGATACATCAGATAAGAGCACATGACGATGACACACATACAACTGTGATGTTTTATGAAAACATATTCACTACCAAATTTCTCAGCAAGATGTCTTTACGCAGAAAGACGTATAAGAGGATCATATAAACGCGGCTCATATGGTTGGCTGTAGTCAACGTTGCCTATTTTGCGCAAAAGGCATACAGCTGGAGGAAGAGTCTGACCCAACATACGAGGAAGGCACATCCGGGATCGTAGATATGTGTTATATAGGATACATACCGCACGAGAAGTGCGATGGTGAACATGTAAAACTGAAGCAAAATATGTTTTTTGACATAACAACGTATCGGTGTCGCCAATACACTACTTATTGTTATGATAGGTTATGACCCTATCATTTTGCAACGTACTGCATGCTTGGTAGTGGACCCTTTTACAGTTCCCCACTATGCTTTCCTCTTTAATTGTACGATGACCGGACAGGCTGTGGACCCTATGATGACGCCTACCTAAAGCCCATTGGGACGGTGGCGTTTGATGTTTGTCCATGTTCTTTCTTGTCGTGCCCTAAATGGTGTATTCTCTTACTGCTCTGGCTTCTGCCAAGTCATTGAGTACCTTCATTGTGGCTTTCTAGGCTATTGTTTTTTGTATTATATTTACACGAGCATATTTGTGTTTTACTTATATTGCCTATTGATGCTGCCTTGTTGGTTAGAGTTTAGATCATGGCGGGGATTTCTTTATTTACACTGTCCTGTTTTAATGGGATGACAGTAGGGTAAGTGTGAGGTTTGGTGCACCCTAGAACCGGTTTAAACCCCCAGTGGCCTACTTTGCCACTGACCGTTCCAAGGCGGTAGCCCTATTGTCAACCCTTTTGTGTTTGTGATGTCGTTTGCATTTTTTATTACTTTTGCCTTTTCGTTTGTCTGTTTGCGTGTTTGTTTTTGTGTTTTGTGGTTGACTGTCGTCCTTGAATGCTGCTTTCCCTGTCCGATATTTTTAGCCTTCTTTATACATCAACTAGTCCATCTGGTAAACCGTTGTCCGTATTGATCAACCGTTTGGTGACCGTATACTAATATCTTATTTAAAATGATTAAGGCGGCCATATTATCTACATCGTTCGCACGCTCTAGCACGCTCTAGTAGAGCGTTCGCACGCTGTACAAAACACGTATATTCTTCATATCAATACATACTAAGCAGTCAGATAACTTTGTCAGCTATTTTCACAAAGTTATGCACCCGTTTATACATATGCATAAAAATTATGTCGGTTCTAAATCACAGTTTAAGCTTATATCGGTTTAACAAGTTGCCAGAATGGAATGAAACTTTACACATGCGTTCAGCATCCATAGATGCCACATCAACTGTATCATCTATCTCTGTTTTCACTAATTCACTTTGTATACGTAGGTAATTTTCGGTGATTTTAAATTCAGCTTATGTCTGTTTAACCAGTTGGTGTATACAGGTTATTTTGATATTATCCAACGATCCACTTTGTAGCAAAGCATGCTGTCGCTCCGACCTAATTGCTGATAAGGGAGATCCTTTGGGAGCAATAAACACAACCAATAGACTCGGTTTTATTTAGTCTGTTCATGAGAGGTAATTTAGAAGCAATACCTCTCACGACCGTATCACCGGCTAAAGCTATTTATAAGTTATTTTGATCTTATCCATAGATCCACTTTGTAGTGTAATGACTTTTATTAAAGTCATAGTCGAGCGCGCTGTAATTCCGAAAGCGTTTATTTTAAATGAAGTTGTACATTGACTCCATTTCTATGTTGCCATTAGACCTACACTTTTGAAATAATCAGCGTGCAAACGCTCTACTACAGCGTCCGAACGCTCTAGCTACAGTGTGCGAACGCTTTACTAGACCGTACGAACGCTCTACTGCAGCGTGCGAACGCTCTACTACAGAGTTCGCACGTCAGATTTCGCACGTTGAAGCTAGAGCGTTCGCACGCTGTACTACTGCGTTCGACTAGAGAGTGCGAATGCTGTAGTAGAGCGTGCGAACGCTTTAAATTATTTTTTCTGCATGTCCCCTGCGGGGCTCCACAAAGAAGTGTATTTAAGAAATAAAATATTTCCAACGGGTTTATATTGTCCCAGATCAATACCTGGTGGGCGGGACTTGAAGACCATCGATACCAAGGGCCGTAGGCCCGCGGTTTCGATGTGTTTCAAGTCCCAACCACCAGGTTTTGATCTCACAATATAAACCCGCTGGAAATATTTTATTTTTTATCTGTCATGGATTTTATAAATTTTATACAGACATTTTCGAGATATTGAACATAATACAAACACATTCTCACAACTTACATTGTATGTCCATCTCTCAGCACCAAAGGAAGAATCGTGTTTCAAACAAGTTCAATATGTTGTTTGAACGTAACGTTGCCTTAAAACAACGTAAAACAACGTAATCGTTGTTTTGGATGTTTTTCGACGTTTAAAATCGTTTAAAGTGACTTTCTAACGGTTATAGCTTTTTTAAAATTTCTCAGTAGCCAATCAGCATTGAGTATTTTCATAAACCATGTTAGATATGATTATAAGAATTTAACTATACTTGATATAAATAGAGTTTAATAACCAGTGTTTTTGAGATACGGGAAATATCTCCCGAGGTAGAGAAATGGCCCCGATATAAGAACGAGTGCGGAGAACGAGTTCCTATATCGGGGCCATTTCTCTACCGAGGGAGATATGTTCAGTATCTCAAAAACACTGGTTATTAAACTATATATTATGATATTTTTTCAATATTTCTAATGATTCACACCTTTTTACACCAGTCTGCACGAGAACGCCAAGACGACGTTACGGCATACAAACAAGTGGAACCGGAACTCTTCGTTAATTTCCGTAATCGTTATTCCCTAGTGGCGGAATCTGACGACGACGAGTAGATATAGCTTTTCTATTTACAGTATTTCCTATACAAATCACAGACAAATATGTAATATATAGTGTTTACAAACGCATACACAAATAAATCAAACTCGAATATTTACCAATTCAATTCAATGTTTTTATTATACATGTTTATTGCCTTACACACGGCGGATTACAAAACGATCATACAAACAAATAAACATATATATAGAGAGAGGAGTACAAGCAAAATGTACTTAGTCAGTACGTTATTATAATTTATATGTTTAAATAGCATCTACTCAGAATTCGTATTTATTTTTTTTACTCATGTTAAAAATGAACTTGCAGAAAAAAAATCGTGCAGGTCAATTTGTGTGTGAATCAATATATTTAGTATTATCAGGGCTTTATATGACAGCTTAATTATCAGCCCAGGTATTATTATTCAAATCAGTCATCGTCATAATAAATCATTACTGTTTTTTCATGTACTTAGCTAATCTGTTTAACAAACCGGACTGCTGTGGTTGCATGAGCGACTGGAATTTCTGTTTTGTCGTCCTGGATTTAAAATACTTTGGAAGACATGTTTTACGTATACTTCGATACTTTGGACAAATCAATAAAAAATGATACTCGTATTCAATTGCATTCATATTCCACTGTGTGCATATCCTAAGCTACGATCAATATTTCTAAATATATCTTCCTCAATTGCCAATTTATGTGAAGAACCATAGATCTACATACATATATATCCATGGCAGAACATCTAAAACGTACGTGTTAAGGCTTTTCGATGATTAGTATTAGTAACACAAGTGATATATTTCTCATACGTAAATGCTTTTTTTATTTCTATATGTGGGAATGATCAATTCCGGGGAAACAGCTTAGTAGTAGAGAAACGAGGGGTACCAGCACAGTTTCCCCTCGCGGGGCACGAGAAAACTAGTGAAATATGCCAGGGAGGACTCAGGCGTAACTCTCATTCACACCAAGATCTAAATGTAAGTCACGCCTAAATCAACACCAACATATTTCAACAGTTTTCTCAAGCACCCCGCGATGGGAAACTCCGCTGATATCCCTCGTTTCTATATTACTAATCAATCCGGTTGTCATTTTAATAACATAACATTCATAACATTTGCAACTCGTTAAGCAAAGTTAGACGGAACCGGACAGTAGTCTTCATCATCGCTCTGCATATCATTTTTTACCATGGAGTATTTTATTTTCCTACACTTTGCTATTTTGTATTTCAGTTCAAGATATTATTTAATATTTTCAATATCCTTAAATGGAACCCAACTATTGAAATCCTCATTGTAACCCTTCCATTTAATTAATGCTTGTATCTTTTTGTAATCACGTCGTATTACTTTTTCAATCCTGAATATTTCTTGCTTTGCTTTTATAATTTATAATTCATAAAAGCTTCCATCAATTTTTTCGTTGTTTAAATCTTTTATTTTGTATGTCACAGGATTCGTGTTTTGAATTTCATCAACAATAAATATTTCTTGAGTCCAATTTGGGGTATAACCTTTCTCAAACGTTCTGTTATATTTGCTGATTCTAACATTATCCCCTATTTTAAACATTGGCTTAATTTGATTACTTCTCATTTTTCCATACAAGTTGAACTATACCGTTCCTTTATTTTTCTCATCACTAGCCTCAATCGGCGTCATTTTAATACTCCGATGTTTTGTATTATTATACTTATCAACCATTTCTTGTAACACGTCTAAATATGTATTTGTATTGTTTGCTGTGAAATATTTCCACATCCTCTCTTTTAATGTTCTGTTAAATCGTTCAATTACTGCAGCTTTTCCAAAATTAAACGTCTGATACATTTTGATATTATTATCATCAAGAAATTGCTTAAACGCCTTGTTGTAAAATTCCACACCTTGATCAACCCACAACAATTTACACTGTCTTCCTGTACTGATTATCTGTTTGAACGCTTTGGTAATTTCTAAACCAGTTTTATTTGGAACGGGTACAACCCAAGCAAATTTACTAAATAAATAAATAACAGTAAGCAAGTATTTAGTACCTTTATTATGAGTTGAAAACGATTGCATGTCAACCAAGTCAGCAGACCATATTTTATCAATTTCATTAACAAGCACACGGCGTTGATTGAACTTTCTTCGTATAGGCTTATGAAGTTCATCTGCTAACTTGTCAGTCCATTTCAACGCCTTTTCTCGTTTTTTGAGTTTCCAAGACCAAGTTTATATTTTGCACTAATAACTGGTTTTACTGTCAAATTCTTAGCAATCTTTTCTCCAGTAGTTTTAGACTTACTAGATTTCAAACCAGTAAGCATGTTTGTATCACACATTGATTTATTACTAGGATTTTCATCATAACAAATATCATGATCTTTGCAAACAGCATCTAACTCATTTACCGGCTCTCCGCTATCAAGCGGATTACCCGGACCGCAATATTTATAACCAGGAAGTGTTAGCCCTTTTTTGGGTAGCAAAGGGAGCAAAGCTTTATGAATATCAATATTTCCACCTTCTGTGTTTTTAACAAACTTTGTTTTAGTAATACCACAAGATGCACAAGTTGCTCTTAACATTTTCTACCATTTTTTGCTAAAACATACTTAGGATCAACATTTTCAGTAACCTTTTTTTCTTTGATGCAATAACTCATATATAATATGATTAGATTAAACTTCGTTTACAAAATATGATTTTATGATGTTTTCATTTTCTACTGGTTTGTAACTTTTTAATATTTTATAAAGAATATCGTACACACTATTTCCTTCTTGAAACTTTTTGACAAAGTACAAACAGAAATATCCGCACAGACACTTGTTTTATCTTGATATTAAATGGTGTTGTATTTTATATAATATGTTAGTTAAAACTTCTTTTGGCGGGCTCAATCCAAACGGATCGAAGTAATAATTATCATAGTAACAAGTCCAGTGTGTACCAGGTCCAATATAATCATCAAGATTAATAATACCACATTCTTGTTTATTTTGTTTTGTCGGTAATTTGTTCTTGGTAAAAACTCCCCCGAATTTCTGTTTATCATGCAGATATGCACTTTTCTGCCAATTAAATTTTGCTTTATTAGGCAAGTTGACCAATAAAGCAAATCAATGCGGAATCCCTCGGCGTTTATTGTACGTAAGTAACGTTATCTGACGTCATGCACGTAACATTGCCTGACGCCATAAAACAAACAAAAACAACAACATGCCGGCGTCCTCGATAAGCGTAACATTCTGAGAAATAGGTAATAATAGTAATTCGTACAGAAAATGTGGATAATCTACATGATAAATAGAATATTATGTCAGTGCCTTTTACTATCAAGTTATTAGGCTCGGCACGAAAACGAAGCCATAGCCTCGCCATTCTTCGTTTTCTAAGCCTCGCCTAATAAACTTGATAGAAAAAGGCACTGACATAATATTCTATATATACCTAACCGCTTAACCCACTTTATTATATCTAAGTTAGAGATAGGCTCGTTTTTGAAAATTAACTTTTTTTTATGAATGGGATACTTCTGTACGGTCTAATTTGTGAGTCTAATTGCAAACCTTTTCCACGATCAACTCTTAATCCTTTCCCTTTTCTGCCTACTTGCAAACCTTTTCCAGTTAAACCACTAATAAGAGATCCAATCAATGGAATTCCTAGTGATGCAAGCATTCCAAGAAATCCTCCATCTTGTTGTTGCTGCTTTGTCAGTTTAATAGGACAACAACCTTTAGACTTTATCATCTTGTTTCTTTGTGCAAGTGTTAATTTATTTGATCCAAGAAGTGCTTGTTTTTTGTCACTAGGAATATTAACCATCCGATTACCAAATAATTTGCCAATTCCAGTACTTGCTAAGCCACTAAATGCTCCTGTTGCTAGTGGTGCTAATAACTTTGGAACACATTTTGCAACTGTTGGTAATATTGTTTTAGTCAACAAACCAGCTAATGCACCTAAAAAGCCTCCATTCTTGGACTGAGATATCAATTGCGATTTTGATATATTTATGTCTAATCCCTGCCCACAAGATTTAGCCTTGTTAATATTGTTAATCTGGGTAGCTGTAAGTAGCAAAGGAAAGTTTCCGGTTAGTTGGTTATTTTTTAGCCTGAGCGTTAATTCACTTTTGTTTTCATATGCTTTTGCCAGACTTCGTTTCTGGCCATCTGATAAATTTACTGAATAATTTACGTAAGTCATATATATTATAAGTTAGATTAAACAATAACTAGTTCATTTCCAACGGTTTCAATAGCAACTTCTTCCTTGTACAAGACTAAAGAATAAACTTTATATCTAGCGGTAGGAACGTTGTTTAGTTTATATCTCAAACTTAGTTGTTTTGGATCAATACTGGCTTCATTTCCCTTGTAACTCAAATCGAAATATATCATTCCAAAGAGATTTTTAAAATTACCCACATTGAGTAAAGTTCCAGTGTTTTTATCATTTTGCTTGTGAGAATAATTAATAACATCTCCGAATATTCTTACGATATTATCATAACTATATTCTGTTTCTGGATAATAAACTCCATTTCCAACTTCCAATCTAGCTGATTGTAAATAGCAATGAGCATCAGCAGCATTAAAAGTATCCAAAAGGTTAGGATTTTGCTCTTGATGTGAACTCTTGTCTGACCTTTGTAGATAAACAAAAACATGTTTTGGGCTTTTGACACCAGCCGTTATTCTAAATACGGATTCAGTTAGTTGAGAACTTCCGCTTTCTTGTATCATCTCACGGAGGTAGGACCATTCTGTTGATGCCCTATGATTTGACATAACATAAGTTAAACCATCTGGGTTAAATATCATTCTGGGTATCCACAAAACTAATTTATTAATAACTACTCGACCATCATCACCACCAGCTTTGAAAATTAGCACATTATTCTCTGTTAGTTGCAAGCTGATTTGAATCTGACTAGGAGGAAGCATGTTTGTTTCCAAACCTCCAAAGAAGGAATTTTATTTAATGGGATCATAGAGTCAACTTTTTGATTAGTTATGATTAAAGCATGACGAATCGCAAATCCTGAATTATAACCAGCTTGATCATTTCGAGATTCTGCCACAGCCGTGGTATCTAAATAAAAATATTCATTTGTTCCGGTTGTCTTTACATAATCGTCAGAAGTTTCAAGCAAGCTTTTGACATTAACAAATCTGTGAAGATTATTTCCATCGTAAACTATTTTTCCATTTTGCCTTACTTGCATTTGATTAATCAGTGAAGCCGCATCATTAATTAGAGCAATTTCATCGGCGGCTGCGAAAGCGGCTCCATCGGCAAGTTTGTTTTCTCGAAAACTGATTTCAAAATATTCATTATACCAATCAAAGTAAGAACTTCTATCATTTAGTGTAAACTGATAACCTCTTTTCATTTGCCTGGTAGCATTTCCTGGTTGTGCTATAGGAGTATCTAACTAAATAGGTACATGTTCATATCTAGTATTATATTTATCACTTCGAAACATCTATATATACTAGTAATTAGATTATTTTTTATTAATTAATCGATTAATTCTTGCATGAATTCCCCTTTCGGATAGTAATCTGTTAATTTTTGCATTTACATCTTCTTCAGTTTCAGCTACATCTTCTTCAGTTTCAGCTACAACTTCTTTTTTGTTATCAGCCTTTGTAAGTTCTTTTAAAATCATCTCACCTTTTGGTTTAGGTTTAATAACTTGAACTAATTTATCAGCAGCCATTTTCCTACTTCATCTCCAAGTTTTTTAGAACCACTTTCTATGATTTTTTTTCCAGCAGTTTCTAATGCTTTTTTGCCTGCTGTTTTCACGGACTCACTAAATATTTTTGATCCAACTTTTGAAGAAATGTCAAATATGCCAGCTCCAGTTAACCGGTCAACTTGAGTATATGTTCCCGTACTAGTGTCATAAACTTTTTTTAAACGTGCCATATAACTCATGTTACATTAATTCCTTCAAAACAAATCGAAACGATGTGTGGACACCATTAAGATTAACAATCTTACCAGAGAAATCGGTTATGTAAATATTAATACTGTTAATGATCGTTTTGTTTACCTCACAGAACCCGACTCTTATCGGTTCATCTTTGAAAGGATTTGATCTCGTAAGATCAGCTGTGCTTATTTCATAAATGACATCCCCGTATGATCCATCAACAATAGAATTACTTATCAAATCACAGTGGATGTACAATGTATCGATAGAATTTGTTATGTTTGGTGTCACAGATCCAAATTTAGTTTCTCTAATAACTGCATCTTTGTCAAACCCAATCAAGGTGTGAAAGTTTGATTCTCTCAAATCAAGTACGAATTTATTATGAATTGTAACTAAACATTTGAAACTTGATAAATCAAACTCAATTCTTATCGGGACAGGCGAGTCATCAGTTAAATCATTGTTTACAGTCAATGTTTCTTTTATGTATTATCGATATCAGCATAACTGTAATTTCCATTTGTAAAAATAATACTTTCCCAATCTGTTCCATTGTGATACCTTATCACTTTGTTATTAAAATCCTCACTAATATTATACCATGAGTAAGTCATGGAATTAATCTTATCGAGTCCAATACCATACTGTTTGTTTCTGCCTAATATTAATGGTCTGTCATATACAGTTGTAAAATTACTCGGTGTATTTGAGCTATTAATTATTGACGCTTTTTCTGATGATAATACAATTTTTTGTTCCATTATACATAGTAGTAGATAAAATTAATCACCTAAATAAAATAGTTTATAACTTGATTTTTCAATATTGTAAACTTTTGTAAAGCCTTCTGCCATAAGTATAGAGAAAAACATAATAAATGGTGGCTTGGGATATAATTCAAATGTTTCTTTTAACACAGACCTGCCCTTCATCTCCACCGTGTCAAGATGCTTTCTATCCCCACCTGTTGTAACAATTATGAATTGTCCTACATTTGCTCCTGTGTAAGTAAAATCTATCTCAAACACATAACGACCTTCTTTAAGAATTTTTAAAAGACCCAGATGATCTTTTTCATAATATTCTTCACCTTTTATAAGTGGATTGGCCGTAAAAGTAAACGCCCGGAGGAAATCTTGAGAACGCCTGGATCTTTCAAGTGGTTTTTGTGTCGGGTGTAACACAAAACTATTATCACCATTAAAGTAACAGTCTCAAGTTTAACAGTATTAACCAGTTCGCTCAGTGCAGTCTCAAGTTTATCAGTGTCAACCAGTTTGCTCAGAGCTGTCTCCAGCGACTTACCGTCACCCTTTTTCTTTTTGATATCTTCAAATTCTTTGTTGATATCAGCAACGTTGGTGTTTATCTGCTCATTTAATATTTTAATTTGAGTTATTTCAGTAGTAAAAGCAGTTCTCATTTGTTTTGAAGCATCGGCATTAGCAGTTTCTAGTTCATTGTTGTCAACCATCTGTTTGTTGATTCCTTCGATCCGTGTATTAATATTTTGAACACCGATTCTTATTTGTTCACTTAATTTCTTGTAGTTTTCACTCTCTTCCAATACATCTCTCTTTTCTAACTCTTTCAAAGCATCACTCAAAAGTTTTATTTCATCTTTCAATCCGTTTTGAATTTCAATCATTTTCCCACGGTTTGCTTGTAACTTTGTTTGTATCAGACTTAGTTTATCTTCAACACCTGTTGTCAATTTTTTTATCATTTCTGAAATTTTATCAATATTATAATCACGTATGATTTTTGTTATTTTTCTTTGAGCATATTGCCTTGTTATCGCATCATCTGGTTTGCCTGGATTGCCTACATTGATAATTTTATTTTTATTCATATCAAGATCACTTTTCAAAACATTTTCCTGGTTTTTACCCTTGTGAAGATAATTAACCAAATGTTTTTGTTTTACATACTCAGACAGCACAATACCAAAGTTTGTAATATTAACACTGCCAGTAGTAACTTCCTCGCCAAGATCATTAAAAAGCCCCATTATATATAATATGATTAGATTAAATTTCACCAGTGAAGTTTCTTTTGACTAACTTCCTCGGACGATCAAGATACAGAAAGTCGTACTGCGTGTCAGTCGCTTTTTTATACTGATCTTTGCTGACATCTTGTTCGTTTGAAAACATACCCAGCTCACGATTAACCGGAGTCGCAAAGAAGATGTAATGAGAACAGTTCAAACGAATGTCTTTGGGAGTTTTGTAATAAGATTGAGATAAATAATTTACGCAACAATTGTTGTGTCTTCCCTGGAGGAAATAATTAATAATATCATTTTGACTGCGATCACAAACATAATCGTCGAAAATGACTATCTTCTGATTATCTGAATCCAAATCATTCACAGGGATAACTTCATCATTTGAACATTCTAATATGTCTTCGACTGGGATTTTATTCTTTTTTGCTATCTTTTCAAGTTTTTGTGACAAAACCTGATACTTAGACTGCTCCAAGTTTTTAGCAAACAAGTAAATTTTGTCGGAGTAAACCAAAGGTTTCAGCAATATGTGAACTAATATGTTTGTCTTGCCAGAACCTGAATTACCGCAAATTAACATTCTAAAACAACAGTCTGGCATAAATTTCCTTATCTGTTTAAAATTACCGTTTTCTGTTTTCATATCAAATATTTTCTGTTTTCATTTCAAATATTAGAGTCATGACCAAAATTAAGCTCAGACAGAGTGCTTATGTCAAAACCTGCCGAACCCAAGGAAGAAGTATTTGAAAAACGTGCATCATTTAGTCCCATGGGAAAAAAATAATAGAAGAAGAAATGGAAGAAGAAGAACTAGCTGCAGGGCCTGAGGAAGAAGAAGAACTAGCCGCAAGGCTTATGGAACCCGAACCGGTGTATGATACTGACTTGGATGCTGGTATGAATAAAGCCATATTTAATAAGTATGATTTGCCAACACCAACTGAAATACCAGGTATTATGGAAGGAAAAGCTAATGTTGCTGAATATATTAAAACGGCTGATAGGATACGCAGAGGAATGCCCTACAAGATAAGAGGTCTAGAGACACAAATAAACAACCTTAGCGAAAAAAAAGACTCCAAGAGAGGTATAATGATGCGAAAACCAGCGCACATAAACGTGAAATGGCAATATTACTACAGAGCTCCGCGCACCGCAGGCAAAAAAAAGCTTCCAGTTGTAAGAGAATATAATGAATTAAAACATGAAGCGGATGTTCTGGATTTTTACATAAAGAGGTTACCTGAGCGAATTCAAGCAGCTAACGAAACTGCACAAAAGACTGGCAAAGGGATGCAACAAAAAAGAAATTCCTACAAAGTCGACAAAGATGGCCACTATGGAGTGTTACAAATTGATTTGCCCAAGCTTGTTGGTCATCACAAACTTATTGCCAAACTAGAAGCAGTTGTGCTAGACCTAAAAGTAGATGATGATTTTATAGACTTGATAACAAAGCGTTACAATAATAAAAAAAAACTTATTCAAAGCTGTCTCAGAATGCTTTTAAGGAACTAACAAAAGTATCTGGTTTACCAATTCACAAAGGTTCTTCAAAGTTCAAGAAGATTTTAGGAGGTTGTGTTGAATATTACAATAGTCCTGATGATTTGATGGATGATCTAGAGTTAGTATGTGGGAGTATCGAATCAGGAAATAATAGTCCACGGCTGATAAATAAAGGTATCAGCATAATCGATGAATTATTACAAATAGGTGAAATATCACTCAAAGAACATGAGCAACTATTTTCTAAATATTTTGATTAAATTATTGTCTAACTGTAATTATACATGAAAACCAAAGAAGAATTAATTGATCACTTGACGCGACTTGTGGCTGCGTACAGGCGCAGTTATAAATTGTGCGGTATTATAAACACAACATTACAAATTGTTAGTGGAATAATATGTTGTACTGCTGTATTGGCATTGGTTCCGGCAATTCCTGTTTTCGTGGCTGCAGTTGGTGCAGTTCCTCCAGTAGTTGCTGTTTTTGCAAGTAAAACAAGAATAGCAGAAAGAAAGACTTTGTTAAAAACACATCATAGAAGTTTTAAACAACTTCTATCATTTGTCCAAACAACCACAGGACTAGAAAGTGATGAGGAGATAATTAATATTGTCTTTAATAAAATATTAGAAATTCAAAAGAATGATAACTTCACAGAACCTCTGGAAAATTTAAGTAAATGGTCATAGCATCCAGTCGTAATTCAACTTGTTTCCATATCCTATCGTACTTTTCTCTGGTTGATTTTGTTTTAATCAGTTTTGTTTCTTTTTCTATTTTTATTATTTTAAATATTTTCTGAAAATTGTATTCAAATTTGATTGATCTTTTCCGACCTTCCCGCTTATCCAAAATCTTTACAATTTTATAAAACAAATCTTCAAATCTTTGTCTATTTTTAGAAGACAAATCAAATGCTATCAAGTATTTATCTAAATGGTACTTTCTGTGGTAAATAGTTTTCTTTCGGCTGTAATTGTAACTTACAATAAGATTGTAGCCGTTGTGAGTGCCGCAATTAAGGCAAATACGTTCGTTATCGAAAACTTCACGAGTATCGTTACAATTTGTTCATGCGTAAGTACACTTGTAACACAGCTTGGCTCTGGTACAATATTTACAAAGCTTCTTTTTATTAGTCATGTAAAATGTGAGCACACCTCTGGAGGATCAATAATATCTAAAACTCTTTCACAATATTTGCAATTCATTATATTATAGAATTATATTTTTAAAATATAGGCTTAAAGAAATAGTATCTTATGTAATTGTATAAATGGAACAAGTAGAAATTGAAATCAACAACTTTAAGGAAGATCAAACGGAACATGCAAAAACTATTGATTTTGAAGATGCGAGTGAATTAGACGCAGGGCTTCTAATTTGTTCACACTTTCAAGATTTAACAGAAAGAATCATAACAATGGCAAAACAACTAAAACTGTCATGGAAAAAAAAAAGGAGATATAAAAAAATTACGTTCTTTGTGCGAGAAACAAATTTCAGAGGCAGCCAGTTACCATCCAACTTTATACGAAGTTTCTTTTATTGCCCACTATGATGTTTTACTTAACAAAGGAATTAAAATTATTATGTACGGATAATTAAAAATACTGCAATCTATAGTATATGGGAAGTTATGCAGGAGAAGAAAGTAAACACTTTGATGAGGAAAAAACTATACTATTTGGAGTAGCTGCCCTTGGAAAGGCTCTCACATATAAAACAAAAGAGCATATTGATGATTATAGTGAAAGTTGTATGAGACGCTTGGAAAAATATATTGCGGCTTTTAAAAATGATTGGATGGCTGGACTTTTGGGAAAAAACAATTTTGAGAAAACGATCTAATACATGGACGATTGATATAGATATCAAAGATAGCAGATGATAATGAAATTATGGAAATCAAAGATTTTAGTACCATTCCGGTTAAAAAGTAATATAATCTGACCAGGGAATAATTAATTAATTAATTAATAGGGGCTTACAGAAATAATCTTATGTAATATTATAATAATGAGTATCCGAGAAACTGAAACATTCCCAAAACAGTATAGCAAGGTTTTTAAAGTAAATGTTGTCAGTAATGATCCGCTCACTCAACTGCAGAAAACACAACCAAGCGTTATAAAATTTCTTAAAACGGAACTAAGAAAAACGGGCGGCTTTAAACTAAGTGTTGATGTGAAACATACTTTTAAAAAAACATCAATGGGAGACATAGCAACAGGTCCTGCAACCACATCTGGACAAAGCACGTGAGGAAATTATAAATAAAGTTGGAAATTGAATTCAGATGGGAAGTGGTTGGGTAATTGAGACACTAGACGCACACTATATAAATCGAATAACGTATAATCCTTTACGAGGTAGCTCTTATTTAGATTTACCAAAAGAACTTGCTAATGCTAAAAAAGGATTAATAAATATAAAAATAAAAAAGATAACGAATGCTTCAGATGGTGCCATTTGGCTTATGAATTTCCTGTTGAAAAAAATCTTCAAAGAATAACAGAGTACAAAAAGCATATTGGGGATCTAAATTATAAAGGAATTACATTTCCTGTTACTACCAAGCAAATCCCAAAAATCGAAAATCAAAACAACATTTGCTTTAACATATTTGGATATGAAGATAATCAAGTATACCCTTTGTACATATCGAAAAATAAAGCAGGAAAAAACATGTGATATGCTTTTAATTACTGGAAAAAAAAATCATTATTGTGGATAAATGATTTTAACAGTTTGATGTATAATCAAATAGCACGCAAGGAAAGAAAATGGTTTTGTTAAACATGCTTGCAGTGCTTTACGTTAGAAAGAGTTCTGGAAAAACATAAACCTGTTTGTCTTTCACTTAATGGAAAACAAGCAGTAGAGATGCCAAACAAAGAAGAAAAAGTTAAGTTCAAAAACTATGACAGGCAGCTAATGGTTCCGTTTGTTATATATGCTGATTTTGAAGCAGTGACCGAAAGTATTTCTTCAGTAGCAAACAATTCTAAAAAATCACATACAGAAGCATACTGATTGCAGTTATGGGTATAAGGTTGTTTGTTGCTATGATGATCAGTATTCAAAACCAGTTGTAACCTATAGACGACCAGACGCTGTTTACAATTTTTTAGAAAAAAATGATAGAAGAAGAAAAGTGGTGCAAGAAAACTATGAATGCAAACTTTAAAAAAGATCTAGTAATGTCACAGGAAGAAGAAGCTGGATTCCAAAAATCTAAATCATGTCATATTTGTGGTAATGGTTTTGCAACAACTCTCAAAAAAGGTGACGCGGGTTATACAGTGGCATACAAAAACTCCATCAGAAAAGTCAGGGACCATTGTCACATAACTGGGAAGTATAGGGGAAGCGCTCATGACGTATGCAATATTAATTTCAGGTTGACTAGAAAAATACCTGATGTGTTTCATAACATGAAAGGATATGATTCTCACTTTATAATGCAACACATGGGAAAGTTTAAACGAAACATAAATGTTATACCAAATAACATGGAAAAGAACATGGCTTTTATGTTAGGACAAAGTTTGGTGTTTATTGACAGTTTTCAGTTTATGTCTCAATCATTAGAAAATTTAGTAAAAAACATCCCTTCGTTTCAATACACCTCTCAGGAATACTTTGATGATAAGCTAGAATTAATAAAACGAAAAGGTGTTTATCCTTATGATTAAATGAACAGTTTTGAACGCTTCGAGGATACTAAGTTACCCGGCAATGATAACTTTTATTCTCAATTTAATGATGAGCATATTCCAGATGCAGATTATGATCATGCTAAAAAAATATGGAAAGCATTTAAGATTAAAAATATGGGAGAATATCATGATCTGTATCTTAAGACTGATGTGCCGCTGCTGACAGATGTTTTTGAAAACTTTAGAAAAATGTGCATTGAGTATTACAAATTAGATCCTTGTCATTACTTCATTAGTCCTGGTTTAGCCTGGGATGCATGCCTCAAGATGACTGGTATCCAACTTGATTTAATAACTGATATTGATCAATATTTGTTTGTGGAAAAAGGATTAAGAGGCGGTACGAGTTATATTGCAAACAGATATTCACAGGCTAACAATAAATATATGAAAAACTATGACAAGAAAAAAAGAAAGCAAGTACATAATATATCTCGATGCTAATAACTTGTATGGGTGGGCTATGTGTCAACCGTTACCTACTGGTAACTTCAAGTGGGTTGATAAATTTGAAAAAGGAAAATCAAATTACATTGTTGAGTGCGATGTCGAGTATCCCGGGAAACTACATTACTTGCATAATGATTATCCTCTCGCCCCAGAAAGTTTAAATATAAAAGATGAGTGGTTGTCAGACTATTGTAAACATTTAAAACAAAAGTTTAATTTAGGACATTGCCATGTTAATAAACTTGTTCCGACGTTGAAAAATAAAGAAAAGTATGTCGTGCATTTTAGAAACTTAGAATTGTATAAAAAGCTTGGATTAAGGTAACAAAAATACATCGAATACTACAGTTTGACGAATCAGAGTGGTTGAAGATATACATAGACGTTAATACTGCCAAGAGAACAGCTGGTAAAAATGCTTTTGAAAAGGATTTCTTCAAACTGATGAACAATTCAGTTTTTGGTAAAACTATGGAAAATTTGAGAAAAAGAATTAATGTTAAATTGACTCACGACGAGGAGGTTCTCTTAAAAATATGCAGCAAGACCTTCATTTATTTCTTGTAAAATGTTTAATGAAAATTTATTTGCCATAAACAGAATAAAAGAACGATTAGTTTTAAATCGTCCTTGTTATGTTGGCATGTGTATTTTAGACTTGTCAAAATATTTGATGTATGATTTCCATTACAACAAATATGATAGAAAAGCTAAGTTATTATTTACTGATACCGATTCCTTGTGTTATGAAACAAAAACGAAAGATGTGTATGCAGACTTTTACAAGGATAAAGAACTGTTTGATAATTGTGATTATGATCCAAAAAGTCAGTTTCATTTTAATGATAATAAAAAGGTTATTGGCAAGATGAAAGATGAAACGTGCGGTATACCTATTGTTGAATTTGTTGGGTTGCGAAGTAAACTATATTCGTATGAGCTAGATATTAAGGTTAGCGCAAAGAAATGTAAGGGCGTTAAAAAGTGTGTTGTTAAAAAAAAGATAGCACATGACGATTACAAAAAGATTTTGTTTACGGTAACAGAAGCTCACTATGAGAGGAAAGTTATAAGATCACAAAAGCATAACATAAGCAGCTATGCAATAAATAAAAAAAGTTTATCAGCTTATGGTGACAAACGGTACATACTAGATAACGGACAAGATACGTTAGCATACAAGTAAAATATACTATGACAGAGTATGACAGATGTTAACTGTAATAGTTGAGTAGCATTTACGGATATTAAAAATATTAAATAAGGGTTTAAAAATAATTATATATAGTATTATTATATAATGGAGCAAGAAAGATTAGACAAGGTTTGCAGAAAACTTAACAATTTAAAAGATAAATATAGAAAAAAAATAATGACAAGCAAGCAACTCCAAGTAGAATATGAAGTAGTTCGTGATGATTTTATGGACACCAAAAAAATGCGATTGCTGGTTGAAATGGATAATTATGAACGTGTGCTGGATAGTAACAGAGAAGAGCTTCTTGAACTGAAATACAAAATAGCAAAGTGTAGGAAAATAAAATACTCCATGGTAAAAAATGATATGCAGAGCGATGATGAAGACTACTGTCCGGTTCCGTCTGACTTTGCTTAACGAGTTGCAAATGTTATGTTATTAAAATGACAACCGGATTGATTAGTAGTATAGAAACGAGGGGTATCAGCGGAGTTTCCCGTCGCGGGGTGCTTGAGAAAACTGTTGAAATATGTTGGTGTTGATTTAGGCGTGACTTACATTTAGATCTTGGTGTGAATGAGAGTTACGCCTGAGTCCCCCCTGGCATATTTCACTAGTTTTCTCGTGCCCAGCGAGGGGAAACTGTGCTGGTACCCCACCTTGTTTCTATACTACTCAGCTTTGTGGGTATTGATCAATTATCCTCTCAATAACCCTTTCTATCTGAATGTTTGTGACATAGTTATTATTCCATAAGGTTAGTAAGTTTTGTGACATCGTTATTATTCCATATATTAGGCTAGTAAGTAAGTTGTTAACTTCAGATGCCCATGTGTTATTATTTGGTATGTTTGTAACATGATCTATTTGAGAATATAACATTTTATACATTAACGTTTCTCTATTTATTTATTTTTTGAACCATAGATATGGATACCATAGATGTATTGATGTCTATGTTTAGATATTCTCATCTTTCTTATAACAAAGAACGGTAACCTCCTAGTCCCGTCACGTGACGTAGAGTTATCGTTCATGCCTTCCTCAACTCTATTCCAGTCGGTATCAGGACATTACGGACCATGGACATTACGGACCAGACATAACGGACCATATTTAGGGACATTACGGACCATCTATAGGAACATAACGGACCATGATTTGGGGACACTACGGACCATGCTTGAAAATAAGATGGACCTATAGGAACATAATGGACCATTAATATATTAATGCCAACTTGTTTTGCAAATGACTTAAAATTAGGACAACGAGAATGGTACAGTGAAAGTATGCCAATCAAGATGGCTTTTCACACTTTTATGATTGCCAATTAACGGCTGTCAGTATATTTCTTTGATGATATGCCGGCGATAATTACGGGCCATAATTACAACTAATTAACACTAATGAAATGCAATCAAAATTACCAGTTTTATGATGATGATGAAGACAATAATTATGATAATGATAACGTGAAATATATAATGTTATATTTACTTTTGTGCAATTTCAGACTGCCTACAGTAGCAGGGACGCCGTGTATGGGCTCATGCGGAAGGTCTTCGCGCTGCCTCTCCTACCAGCGGACGACATTCCAGCAGCCTTCCAAAAGATCGAGGACAAAAACGACGCCAACAACGAACGACTGGACGCCTTCCTCCACTATGTCGACACTACCTGGGTGCGGAGCGAGTTGTAGCCAGTAGAGTCATGGTCGGTGTACGGGCGCTCCATTCGCACAAACAACGACGTGGAGGGATGGCACGCCCGTCTGAACCGCCGTGCCAAGAAAGGGAATCTCCCTTTCTACCTGCTCGTGGAACTACTTCACAGGGAAGCAAAGGATATCCCAATCCAATGTAAGCTAGTGAAAGAGCGAAAGCTGCGCCGGTACCAGCGACGAGCTGCAGCGATGACGCAAGGCCGGCTGATGAAGCTGTGGGCGGAATACTCCGCGAATAAACGATCAACAAGTAGCCTCCTGAAGGCTTGTGCACGACTTTACGGCCCCGTGTGACTTATATGGTGACATTTTGAAGTTAAATGGTGTACCTACTCAGTGTATTGTTGTATGTATACAGTATTTATGGATGTGCTATATATTGTTGTGTATTGATTGTGTATTGTTTGATGTGCTTTTGATCGTGTGCTGTGTATTGTTTGATGTGCTTTTGATCGTGTGCTATATATTGTTGATGTATAGGTGTATATTTGTGTATATGTGTATATTTTTATGTGCTTGATTACTTTGTGAAATAAACTATTTCTATTAATATTTGTTTGTTTTCTTACATCTGTTATAATTGACGTAATTTCACATTACATTCATCAGGGACATAATTATTTTATATATTATTTTATTAAATAAAAATTCAATCGTATAAATATTTACTATCTTGTAGGTGTACACAGGTCTCTAACACCTAATGGAATTTCACAGGAATTTGTAAGCTAGGTCACATTATAACCATCGACCGTTTCTTCAAATGGAATTTCACGGGAATTGTTCACAGTTAGTTTGGAAGGCATTTGGCAGGTGTCATATCAAAATGAGCAAATCCTAATAAGCGTTACAATTGATTTGCGAGGATGTGTGGCAAGATCTGCTGTTATATAAAATGTAAATAACACCAAATATCATGCACAATAGTTGTTGATAAATGAGGTCCATACAATAGCTTCATTACGGATTATACTAAGATTACAACTTCAAAAAATAGAGATAACAAGTATTTATATACAAGTATTTATTAAAATATGAAGAGGATGAGGAGAATAAAGTTAAAACAAACTGTAAATGAAATTATAAATCATAGTCCGTTATTTTCCTATAGGTCCATCTTCTTTTCAAGCATGGTCCGTAGTGTCCCCAAATCATGGTCCGTTATGTTCCTATAGGTCCATCTTATTTTCAAGCATGGTCCGTAGTGTCCCCAAATCATGGTCCGTTATATTCCTATAGATGGTCCGTAATGTCCCTAAATATGGTCCGTTATGTCTGGTCCGTAATGTCCATGGTCCGTAATGTCCGTAATTCGTACAGTCAGTCGGAAAAACGTTGAAATGCTGAACTAGGTAACCTCCCTAATTCACCATATACGGCATTATTGGGGCTGTTCCCATCCACACATTTGGTACGCAGTATTCAGGGCAAATTTAGAGAGTATTCAGTATCCACCGCCAAATAGTATAGGGTGAGGAGACATTATTAGTTGTATGCATTCTAACACCAAGAATTTGTTTTTAAGAACTTCACAGCCATAAAGTATAGTTTAAAATTGGAGCAACCATAGTATCAAACAATATATTTTCTGTAATACTGAGTGTGAGTGGTAAGTACTACATCACATAATGAGTTAAGTAAAAATAAGTTGTGCTAATGATGAAGGATATCCTAAAATGTTGATTTATCCTTTAGCCAATACTATGGTACTCAGTTCAACCACAGTGACATTCTATTTATAGCCATTGGCATTTAAAACCCAGTTCGCTTATTCGCAATTTAATTATGCATAAGCACTCAGGTGTGTCAGTGTGTCAGTATTAAATTTCTTTCACGCATATATATATATATGCATTATTACACCTCTGACTCGTGTGACCACCGGTTTTACTGATATAAAATGTAAGTAACATCTTTTTTGAAAGTGTTAACTATTCAATCAGGAAATAGGTACAAATATTGCAGGTAAAAACATTGATCTCATGTCATATGGCCACTAGCAGGGGCGTACCTGGAGTGTTTTGTGGTATACGCACAGGGGAGGGTGTGTCGCCCTGCCGCTGCATGGTGCAGTGGTGGGGTCCAGATTTTGTTTTTGAAAAATTGAACCCTAGATGAGTAGTTCTGAGCGATTTAGAAACGCATTTTGAAGCTATTCTAATTCTGTATTTACTAAATTATATCCCCTGGAGCCAGTCCCGCTCCCCCCCCCCCCCCCCCCACCACACATACACACACCTTCGTATAGGAGTATGCCCAGTTACGCCCATGACTGGGCACTACAGTTACAATCGTCAATAGTTCTTTCTCAAAATATGATACATATACAGATGGTAACCCAAAACACCAGACTTGACAACATTCTGGACTTATTCCTCACATCAAATGAGACACTCATAAACACAAGGTAGATATACATGCAGGCATAGCAGATCACAACATCATTCTCGCAACAGCAAACCTTAAACCCAACATAAACAGACAAAAAACAAGAAACATACCTCTTTATCGTAAAGCAAATTGGGAAGGATTCAGACAATTTATAACAGAAGCTAAGGGGAACATTCTACTTAATTACGAAGCAACATCTGTTGAACTTTTATGGAACAAATTGAAAGGTTCTATTCAGTTAGGTATTTCAAAATTTGTACCCACTAAGAAACTAGGGACTAAATCATCATTGCCATTGCTAACACAGGAAATTAAAAGGTTAATCAGGAAAAGAGATCACCTATTTCAAAAACGTAAACAATCAAACAGCAGAGACAGAACAAAACTAAATAAAATTAAAAACATCATCAAACACAAAATCAAAACAGCACGCACAAACTAGCTACATTGAAAACATCCTAAACATACAGCAACAACAACAGGACAAAACAGAATCTTCTAAATTTTCAACCAAGAAACTTTGTAGTCTCATTAAAAATTCCAGACAAGACTCGCACGGCATTGCACCACTAAAGGTTCAACTGACACAAAACCGCAAATCTAACAACATAGATAAAGCAAACATACTCAATAGACAATTTCAGTCAGTATTCTCTCACATGTCACCCCTCAGACTAGGACAATCATGTCTAAATGCACTCAACAAAACTAAATATCCACAGATGCCAGACATAACAATCAGTAAAAATGGAGTTCACAAACTACTTACAAACCTTAAAACAGACAAAGCAGCAGGACCAGATAACATTAAACCTCTCCTCCTTAAAGAACTCTCTAATGAAATTGCAGATATTGTCCAAATTATTTTTCAGAAATCTCTTTCAAGTGGCGAACTACCTTCTGACTGGAAGAAAGCGAATGTAGCTCCTTTGTACAAAAAGGGTGATACAAGCGACCCAGCAAATTACAGACCTATTTCCCTAACTTGCATTCTATGTAAGCTTCTTGAACATATTGTTGCTTCTAACCTGTCATCTCATTTCAAACAGCATAATATACTTTATGATCTTCAACACGGCTTCCGAGAAAGACGTTCCTGTGAAACCCAGCTCCTCGGACTAGTGGATGACCTCACTAGAGATCTCTCTGTCTCTAGCAAACTGACTTAATTCTCTTGGATTTTAGTAAAGCCTTTGACAAGGTCAGTCATCTAAAACTTCTCTTTAAACTTCATGAACATGGCGCCTCACCGGCAGTTACTAAGTGGATTCACTCCTTTCTCATTGGTAGATCTCAAACTGTTGTTCTAGAAGGGGATACTTCTTCTGAGGTACCTGTAACATCTGGTGTGCCACAAGGCTCTGTTCCCAGACCCCTTCTCTTTCTTTCTTTTCATAAATGATCTCCCTGAATCTATAGCCTCACAAGTGAGATTATTTGCAGATGACACCGCAGTCTACATCACTATAAATAACCCATCTGACTGTCAAACACTACAATCTGATCTTCTTCTTGAGAAATGGGAGTCCAAGTGGGACATGGAGTTCAATCCCAGTAAATGTCAAGTTCTCCATATAACCAGAAATAAAACTCCCTATAACACCAATATAAACTTCATGGTCAAACACTAGAAACGCTGTTGGATGCAAAATATCTAGGCGTGGACATACCTCATGATTTATCCTGGAACACACATATTAATCGCATCACAACAACAGCAAACAGAACTTTAGGCTTCCTAAAAAGAAACATACCCACAAAACACGAAAAAGTATGCGAACTTGCATATACCACTCTCGTTAGGCCACAACTGGAATACGCATCCACAGTCTGGTCACCATACACTCTCACTAAAATAAATAAAGTAGAAGTTATACAACGCCGCGCAGTCAGATGGGTAAAAAACAACTATTCACCATATCACATTGTAACAGATATGCAAACAAATCTTGGCTGGAGAACACTAAAAGACAGAAGAACTGACTCAAAATTGTTATTGTTTTATAAAATATTCCATCACCAGGTTGAAATTCCAATGCCTCCTTATCTCCAACACCTATCTATAACGTACTACAACTACCAGATATTGGAATTTAGAGTACGGTCATTATGATGTCACAGTGTTACTAAGTACATCATGCTACAAAAAAGATAGAGTCTGACAGTCTCAGCGCGTTGGTTATTTAAACACATTTAAGAGTGTCTCAAATTTTTGGTCACTGATTGGTCAGTCCATTTTGGTGATGCATTGTCAAAATTATGAATATAGCAATAACCACCAGTATGTAACACAGTACTCAGTTAATTAGAGGGCTGGCTTGGCGCAGTCGGTAGCGCGGCGCATTTGTAACCATAGGCCCCGGGTTCAATCCTCCGTGGTGCCACTGAGTTTCGTCGGTGTGTTCTTGGGCAAGACACTTTCCCTCAGCCTCGTCCGTCGGATGGGGACGTAAACCGGGCAGTCCAGTGTATCGGTCTATCCTCTGAGCACGTTAAAGAACCATAGGAATCTATTCGATAATAAAAGTAGGGCACGGTTCCCGGATTCCTATGTATCCTTCCCCTCTCTCTGGGGCGGCTCCAAATAACCTATACTGTGTTGATGAGCCGTTAAACAACATTCAATTTAATTCAATTCCAAGATCTAATTGAAAAAAACTTTTAATGATATTAAACGAAGTTTGTTTAATGTCATCAGACTTCTGGTGTCGGACATGCGGAATAACAGTATATTTGTCATGTATTTCTTTATGATTCTTAAAATATATTTTGGATATATCTTCTGGAGGCAAGCCCCTGTAAAATGAAGAAGACAAACAAATGCATATGACAGTGATAGAAGATGGACTTTTTTGTTTTATCTTAAATCCAAATAAAATAATAATAGTTGTAAGAAATTACCTATAAAAAAAAGTGTTTTTATATCTGTAGGATATTTTCTTTATCAAGAAATCATTTTATTTTCTGCCACAATATTAATAATAATATTATAAGCAATAAATATCTGTTTATAGCCCTGTAAAACCCTGTTTATAGCCCTGTAAATCTCTGTTTATAGCCCTGTAAATCTCTGTTTATAGCCCTGTAAAACTCTGTTTATAGCCCTGAAAACTCTGTTTATAGCCCTGTAAATCTCTGTTTATAGCCCTGTAAATCTCTGTTTATAGCCCTGTAAAACTCTGTTTATAGCCCTGTAAATCTCTGTTTATAGCCCTGTAAAATTCTGTTTATAGCCCTGTAAAACTGATTTAATATAGTGACAGTGTCGAAGTTGAGCTCATTTAACATTCTTGAGTGCATTCTTGAGTGCATGAATACTAGATGTTCACATTGTGCTGGTATTGATTAACGTGTGTAGCATGGTCGGTGACATTTCCTTTGATGAATGGAGAGCATTAAATCGTTTAATTTAGGGTAACTAAAGGCGCGTAGCTATATGTACTACAACTACCAGATATTGGAATTTAGATTACGGTCACAATGACGTCACAGTGTTACTAAGTACACCATGCTACAAAAAAGATAGAGTCTTGTCTCAGCTCGTTGGTTATTTAAACACCTCGATGGGCTTCGCTCATCTTGGTTGAACTGTCTACATAATTAAACATAAAGAAAAGACATAACGGCAGAGTCTGTCACCTACCAAAATTTAGAGGTCACATTTTTGGTCACTGATTGGTCAGTCTATTTTGATGATGCATTATCAAAATTATGAATAGAGCAATAACCACCAGTATGTAACACGGTAATGAGTTAATTTTGCTCATTGTAAAACTTGTCCGTGATCTAGTTGAAACAAACCTTTTAATGATATTAAACGAAGTTTGTTTAATGCCATCAGACTTCTGGTGTCGTACATGCGGAATAACAGTATATTTGTCATGTATTACTTTATGATTCTTAAAATATATTTTGGATAGATCTATGTAAATGACTTCCTGGAGGAAAGCCCCTGTAAAATAAAGAAGAAACAAACAAATGCATATGACAATGATAGAAGATGATCATTTTTGTTTTATCTTAAATCCAAATAAAATAATATAGTTGTTTGAAATAACCTATTTTTTATATCTGTAGAATATTTTCTTTATCAAGAAAGGTTTTTTATTTTCTGCCACAAACCTAATATTATAAGCAATAAAACTCTGTTTATAGCCCTGTAAAACTCTGTTTATAGCCCTGTAAATCTCTGTTTATAGCCCTTGTAAAACTCTGTTTATAGCCCTGTAAAACTCTGTTTATAGCCCTGTAAATCTCTGTTTATAGCCCTGTAAAACTCTGTTTATAGCCCTGTAAAACTCTGTTTATAGCCCTGTAAATCTCTGTTTATAGCCCTGTAAAACTCCATTTATAGCCCTGTAAAACTCTGTTTATAGCAGGGGTGTCATTAAGAGGCGGGAGGCGGGGATTTCTCCCTGCTACTTTGACTGGTCTACCTGGCTACTATGAATACTTTTACTAGTATTTTATACAAGTATCAATAAAAAATACCTGGCTATTCTGCTCTGGGTGCCGCTTACTTATAAAGGTAATGACACCCTGTTATAGCCCTGTAAAACTCTGTTTATAGCCCTGTAAATCTCTGTTTATAGCCCTGTAAATCTCTGTTTATAGCCCTGTAAAACTGTTTTAAAATAGTCCTGTGACAGTGTCGAAGTTTGAGCTCATTTAACATTCTTGAGTGCATGAATACTAAATGTTCACATTGTGCTGGTATTGATTAACGTGTGTAGCTGGTGTGTAGCTGGTCGGTGACATTTCCTTTGATGAATGGAGAGCAATAAATAGTTTAATTTAGGGTAACTAAAGGCGCATGGCTATACATACTACAACTACCAGATATTGGAATTTAGATTACGGTCACTATGCCGTCACAGTGTTCCTAAGTGCTATTGGTTCAATGGTTATTTAAGCACCTTGATGGGCTACGCTCATCTCGGTGTTTAAATAAGCCAACTCGCTGAGACCAGACACTATATATTACTTAAACGGTGACTTCCTGGATAAATTTACACATGTTAGCAATACATTGATTGGGTATATTAGTAAATTATGACTTCCTACATGTATACAATATTTCAGATCTGATGTTCAATCTAAATTGAGCGAGCCATGTAGACAAGGAAAGAATTGAGGGAACGCAAGTATTGAGAGAAGCATAAAGAAAAGGGACACATTGAGAGAAGCATTAAGGAACAGGACACATTGAGAGTAGCACTGAGAAAAGGGACACATTGAGAGCTCCTCGTATCAAGGGTACATCAACACTAGTAGTATAACATATATTGTAAGTTTATGTTGACTCTAGTAGTTATAACATATATTGTAAGTTTATGTTGACTCTAGTAGTTATAACATATATTGTAAGTTTATGTTGACTCTAGTAGTTATAACATATATTGTAAGTTTATGTTGACTAGTAGTTATAACATATATTGTAAGTTTATGTTGACTCTAGTAGTTGTAATATATTGTAAGTTTGTTTATGTTGACTCTAGTAGTTATAACATATATTGTAAGTTTATGTTGACTCTAGTAGTTATAATATATTGTAAGTTTGTTTATGTTGACTCTAGTAGTTATAACATATATTGTAAGTGTGTTTATGTTGACATATATTGTAAGTTTATGTTGACTCTAGTAGTTATAACATATATTGTAAGTTTATGTTGACTAGTAGTTATAACATATATTGTAAGTTTATGTTGACTCTAGTAGTTATAATATATTGTAAGTTTGTTTATGTTGACTCTAGTAGTTATAACATATATTGTAAGTTTATGTTGACTTTAGTAGTTATAATATATTGTAAGTTTGTTTATGTTGACTCTAGTAGTTATAACATATATTGTAAGTGTGTTTATGTTGACATATATTGTAAGTTTATGTTGACTCTAGTAGTTATAACATAGTTATACTGTATGTGTGTTTATGTTGACTCCAGTAGTTATAACATATATTTAAAGTGTGTTTATGTGGACTATAGTAGTTATAACATATATTTTAAATGTATTTATGTTAACTCTAGTAGTTATAACATATCTTGTATGTGTGTTTATGTTATATTTATAGCATGTTTTTTCGAGTATATGCGATTTATACTGCTTCTCGAGGGCCGCAGGCCCGAGAGGTCAGTATAAATCGCATACGAGAAAAATATGCTATAAATATTTTGTACCAGAGCCATTATCCATCTACGCATGTGCAAGAAGTTTTAGGGCGTTGCAGTTTTCAGTAAAATTAACAGCTCGATCCAATCAAGAAATAGCAGTATCACGCGACATGAGCATGACCCATGTTTTGATTATTGTAGCCAATCGCCTTTGTATATTATTGGGCAAATGCAATGTCAAGGAGTGCTGTTTTGGTAATGGTGTAGTCGTTTTGATTGACATTTGTGTTGTAAATTACAACTGCGCGTGCGTAAAAATTGAGTAGACAATGGTATTACTGCCGAATCTGTCATTTATAGCACGGCTGAAATATACCGGCATTTATAGCACGGTTTAGGCTCAGACCTTCAGGTTTATGAAAATGATATCATAAGCAAGAACAAAGGAAAACCATTAGAGCTATGGTACAAGTATATAATATAGCATGAGTTTTGCACGTGTACGGGGAGATAATGCACGAGCGTTAGCGTCCGTACACGTGCAAGACTCGTGCTCTATTGTATTTATACCACAATAACTAACATATGCTGTGTATATCCTCGGGTATTACACGATGCATAGTGTGTATTTAGACTATTGTGGTATAAGTTGACTATACTAGTTATAACATATATTGTAAGTGTGTTTATGTTGACTTTAGTTGTTATAACATAATTATATTGTATGTGTGTTTATGTTGACTATACTAGTTATAACATATATGTTAAGAGTGTTTTTGTTGACTATAATAGTTATACTATTTGTAACATATATTGTAAGTGTACTTATGTTAACTCTAGTAGTTAAAACATATCTTGTATGTGTGTTTATGTTGACTATACTAGTTATAACATATATTGTAAGTGTGTTTATGTTGACTTTAGTTGTTATAACATAATTATATTGTATGTGTGTTTATGTTGACTCCAGTAGTTATAACATATATGTTACGTGTGTTTTTGTTGACTCCAGTAGTTATAACATATATGTTACGTGTGTTTTTGTTGACTATAACAGTTATACTATTTGTAACATATATTGTAAGTGTGTTTAAGTTGACTCTATTAGTCAGGGTTTTCCACAGAAATTATTTAAGGGATAGGGGAAATTAAATTTGAATGTCATAGGGTGGGCGTGCCAGGGAGGTACCCTTTCAGTATATCTTTAGGAATCATAATGTGTTTAGATGCAATCTGAAGTATATGTCAACTGTAAATGAAAGGATTTTTAATAAGTATTATATAAGCCTACAAGGAGCTGTTTATAGACAGGTATAAATTTTAATGCATTTTGGAGGTTTGTTGGTGCTTTTAAGGGATAGGACAGAGAGATTAAAGGATAGAGGGTTAATTGCAGAGTAGGGTAAATTGGATTTTAGAGTTAAGGGATAGGCGGAATATGCTCTTAAATGGCCTGTGGAAGACCCTGCAGTTATAACATATATTGTATATGTGTTTATACTGACTGGTAGTTATAGCATATATTGTGCATGTTCAAATTGGCTGCAGTAGTTATAACATATAGTGTGTGTGTGTGTTTATGTCGACTCTAGTAGTTATAACATGTGTTGTACGTGTGTTTATACCGACTAGTAGTTATAACATATATTGTATGTGTTCATATTGGCTGTAGTAGTTATAACATATAGTGTGTGTGTGTGTTTATGTTGACTCTAGTAGTTATAACATGTATTGTATGTGTGTTTATACTGACTAGTAGTTATAACATATATTGTATGTGTTCATATTGGCTCTAGTAGTTATAACATAGAGTGTGTGTGTGTTCATATTGGCTCTAGTAGTTATAACACAGTGTGTGTTCATATTGGCTCTAGTAGTTATACTAGTAGTTATAACCATATAATGTATGTGTGTTCATATATGAAGTGTGTTTAAATGGACTAGTAGTTATAACATATTTTATTGAAGATGGGCTGTAAAAGAAAACACAATATAAAAATAGTTTATATTTATTGCAATAAACTGGCCATGTCTTCAGCATAATATAGCAAGAAACATAATGTGCATGTCAAATGTGCAGTCATGATACTTATAAACAATTCTGGGAAAAATGGTCATAGCTCAGACCAAGTTTTGAAGTGAATGAATTTGAATTAGATTTTATGGTCGCACCAACAGCTAAGGTCATATGGCGACTTTCCAGCTTCCACTGGTGGAAGAAGACCCCAGTTGCCCATCCCGGCAATTTTCGTGCACGGGCGGGCACCTGGGTAGAACCACCGATGTTCCACAAGCCAGCTGGATAGCTTCCTCACATAAAGATTCCTAGGCCCCTGAGGGATCAAACCGACAGCGGTGAGTGGCAAGTGATTTCAAGTCAGAGACTCAAACCACTTGGCCACGGACGCCCCTGAAGTGAATGAAACTGTACTCAGTGAAACCTAGGTTCAGATGTTCACAAAGCCAGATATTTAAAATTTAGTTGCTTTCCTTCAAATGTTCTCGTAAAATAATTACTACACATTGCTGTGACCGCGACACACTGCTGTGACCGCGACACACTGTTGTGACTGTGACGACACACTGCTGTAACCGCAACACACTGCTGTGACCACGACAAACTGCTGTGACCGTGAAACACTGCTGACGGTGACACACTGCTGTGACCGTGACACACTGCTGTGACCGCTACACACTGCTATGACCGACATACTGCCACAACTGCTGAACAGCCAGCGCTGAAGCCACGACGATAAGACCGCGATTCTTAAGGACCTGTAACTGTCTGCATAAGTCCAACACCAGTTCTAGGATAATGTACCTGATATACATATATAAAACCAAAACAAAACAGGTCGAGCCAAAAACATAATCATTAAAATGGGGGTTTGGGCGGGTGGGTATTTTTTTTTATAAAAGACCGAGATACATGCTTATACTTTTGATTTTAGTCTCCCGTATTTAGATACAATCAGCTGACTAATCGTCCCATTGAAAAAGACCGGATATACAGTAAAGCGTACCAATTACTCAGTCGTAATATTAACAAAAAACAGAATGGGCACAATCTGTGCAGCAAGGGTGGCCACAAACTCACGTAAATTATCCATCCCACTACAATAAAAGAATGTTGATAATCGACAAATCCCATTATTGAAGATGGGCTGTGAAAGAAAACACAATATAAAAATTGTTTATATTTATATGGAATAAACTGGCTATGGCTTCAGCATAATATAACAAGGAACATAATGTGCATATAAAATGACTGTGTAGTCACAATACTTATAAACAATTTTGAAAAATGGTCATAGCTCAGACCAAGTTTTGAAGTACATGTATATGAAAACTGTACTCACTGAACCCTGGGTTCAGATGTTCAGAATTGAATAAGGGTTTTAAGGCACACCAACACATGAAAGGTTATATTACACTTAACAGGAATGAACATGCCAGGCTCATCCTCCGTGTACATCGAGATAAAATATGGAGAATGGGCCTAGAACCTTCTCACCTGCAGAACTGCTGAGTTGCTGCAAATTCTATTGTAGAAACTCCATTTACGCTGGAGCCACTTTATTGTTTTTCTGCCACTGCTCTAGTTAGGTGAGCAAGATGGCACCTGAAACAATACAGGGGTCATGATGAAGACCTTTAATGAGCATGAACAAAAAATGATAAAATGAAAATGATTTTTTTTTTTTCTACCTCTCGGCCTACCCCTCCAACGGGATCGGCAGTGGCCCTATTCTTTGCCCCGGAACCAAACGGGGCCCCCGGAACCACACGGGGCAGATGTTCACAAAGGCATATATTAAAAATTTAGTTACTTTCCTTCAAAATATATGGGGGCGTCCGTGGTCGAGTGGTTAACATCTCTGACTCGAAATCACTTGCCCCTCACTGCTGTAGGTTCGATCCCTCAGGGGCCTAGGAATCTTTATGTGAGGAAGCAATCCAGCTGGCTTGCGGAACGTCGGTGATTCTACCCAGGTGCCCGCTCGTGCACGAAAATTGCCCGGAGGGGCACCTGGGATTTTCCTCCACCAATGGAAGCTGGAAAGTCGCCATATGACCTTAGCTGTTGGTGCGACTATACAATCCAATTCAATCAATCAATCAATCAAAATATATAATGTTCTCGTAAAAAATTACTACACTAATTGTGTTTAAGTTGACTCTAGTAGTTATAACATATATTGTATGTGTTCATATCGGCTGTAGTAGTTATAAAATATAGCGTGTGTGTGTGTTCATATTGACTCTAGAAGTTCTAACAGTCATATATGAAGTGTGTTTAGTTATCTATCTCAGTACATGAAAACACATTGTAGTACCAGCACACTTATTGACCATTATAATACATGCAGACCCATTATGACCAGCACACTTATTGACCATTATAATACATGCAGACCCATTATGACCAGCACACTTATTGACCATTATAATACATGCAGACCATTATGACCAGCACACTTATTGACCATTATAATACATGCAGACCCATTATGACCAGCACACTTATTGACCATTATAATACATGCAGACCCATTATGACCAGCACACTTATTGACCATTATAATACATGCAGACCATTATGACCAGCACACTTATTGACCATTATAATACATGCAGACCCATTATGACCAGCACACTTATTGACCATTATAATACATGCAGACCCATTATGACCAGCACACTTATTGACCATTATAATACATGCAGACCCATTATGACCAGCACACTTATTGACCATTATAATACATGCAGACCCATTATGACCAGCACAATTATTGACCATTATAATACATGCAGACCCATTATGACCAGCACACTTATTGACCATTATAATACATGCAGACCCATTATGACCAGCACACTTATTGACCATTATAATACATGCAGACCCATTATGACCAGCACAATTATTGACATGATGCAGGGTTATTGATAAGTGTTCTGCTACTGTCAGTTATACCATACCATTGTTGTAGGCTTGGTTGTGTTCTGCTACTGTCAGTTATACCATACCATTGTTGTAGGATTGGTTGTGTTCTGCTACTGTCAGTTATACCATACCATTGTTGTAGGCTTGGTATTACTGTACACAAGGATGGAGCTGACCCTAGAGAAGATACAGATGGGTGTGTCATTTGTGATAGGCCTGAACTCTTTCCCCATCTTTTGTGCATATATACTGATGATTCTACTGGCTGGTCAGTGGAAGAAGATTTCATCACCGTTCGCACTCAGACAGGTAAATACTATTGTACTTAAAGGGGATACACCTAGCCTTATCAGGCCATAGAGGAGCTGTCAGGTGCTTCAACTTAGTCATATCTACAAATAATGCTACTGAATGCATTGCATCTTTTTACAGCCAAGTTTAAGATAGTTAACCCTGGCAAGTAACTATAGTTTGGAAATATGTAGTTCAGGGATTTTATTGTACATGTTCAGAGTAATTTCTTTTGGTTGTTTATGGCTTATCTAACTTATTTTTTGTGTTGCCTTTTCAAAGGAAAATGAGATACATATGGATCACTTTGTCGTCCGTCAGTCCGTCCGTCAGTCAGTCCGTCACGAAACCTTTACGTAGGCTATAACTTTTTCATTTCTTGATATTTCTTCATCAAATTTTCAATATATACTCATCATGACAACATCGACATGACCATGCTAAAACATAAAGGTCAAGGTCATGCTGAAGGTCATTATATGGGTTAAATACTCATTTTTTTCTTCACGAAAACTTTATGTTGGCTTTAACTTTCTCATTTCTTGATATTTCTTCATCAAACTTTCTTCATCAACAGGAACATACTCAGGCCAGTTTGTCAAGGTCAATTATCTGGGTCCGAAAAACCTTGTTATACTGACAAAGCGCTGACAGGCGACACAAGTGTTCTGCAGATAATCCATCTAGCATTGATTTAATACAGAAATAATGTATTTGAACAATTCTAAAAAAATACCAATCTTGATGTACTCCCTTTAAATTCAGTACAAAATGTCAGTAAAATGCATAATCTGGTTCTACTACTGTTTTTGTGCAAATTTTGTGCACATAAAAGTTCATAACAGGGCAGGAAAACAATCCTCTGAGTTATTCGTCCTACACAATATTTAAATGGTCAAATTTGTAAATTGTTAAAGAATTTTTCTGAATTTCTACTCGTCCTGTATCAGTATTAAAGGACTGGTCATGGTGATCGGACGTATGGTGTACATCGGGGTCAAAACTACAGATGTAGGTGCACGTATAAAAAAGTGTAGGTGCACCTATACTTTTTATGGGTGCACCTGTAAAATTATAGGTGCACCTAAAAATTTTACAGGTGCACCTATAAATGTTGGTGCACCTGCATTGTTAATGAGCAGGGTCAAAAGTCTCGTCCAATCAAATTCCTTGTTACAGACCGAGACATTGTAGTTACGGGGTTAAATTAAAAACTTCTGTTTTATCACAACAATATACAATTCTACAATTGCAAAATGACATAATAACAATCCTTAATAATTATTTTAAATGCATGAATGAATAAATGGTGTTTTACGGCACGTCGACACATAAATAGGTCATATTATGCGCAAAAAACGAATTATTTTAAACTTGTTTTATGAAATATAATCTTATCATGGACATATAAACTACGTTTTAAAATGTAATTATTACTGAATTTCCATAACCGAAATAATATACTACTACACCTGTGGTACGATTCACCCTAACGGACCGGAACGGAGATGAAACACCGGAACGGACCGGTGTCACGTGGTAACACACGCCCTACTGATAGTCCACGCCTGTGAATTTAACATGGCGTTGTGGGATTTACACGTAGCCGTGGTAATCACACGTTTTAATGAAAAACTATTTATAACTTAGGCCAAATAAAATTATACCCGTGTGTACTGTAACATTGCTGAAACAAATAGGGTAGGTAGTTACATTTAAGGTGGCGATGAGCTTAGATGAATGGGAAAATGTGGTATTTTAAAAAGTACAGTAGTTTTATTGTCCCAAAAGGCCTGGCAACAACTGGCTCTTTTCCCAAACACTTGCAATTATTGCAAAGGGGGAAAACAGTTTTAAATTAAGAGAGTCCGCTCCAACAGCAGCACAATGAGCACATGAGCGAAATTGAAAAGTGCACCGTGATCGCGTGAACATTATTGTTTTTTCAATATTTTTTTTTTTTTTTCATTGGAGTTGTCGGAGTTTTTTTCAGAGGGTCGGTCGGGTTACAGTAAACTCAGGTATAATTTTATTTAGCCTTATGAAAACATTTTTTTTTTGGCTAAAGAAATTCATTCCATATCGAAAAAAAATAAATGCAGATAATGAACAATTATATGCAAACCGTATTTCGAAAAATGCTATGATAAATGAGAAATAAGCTTTTTAACAGGCCGTGTATTTGTTTACACGTTCTGCTGAAATATTATCTATAATTCATAAAAATCGTTTCTTTCTACAGAAAAATATCCACATGGTAGGAAGACATACATTTAAGACATATAATCAAATGGCACGTCAATGAATACTATATTAGATGAAATATAACCTATTTTGTATAGACATCGTACTGGTATTTGTTTGTTTAAACAGGTGTTTTTGTGTACACTGATTATACGCATTCGTTATAAAAAAACAAAAGTATTCAGTGTGTTACTTTTTTTTCTGTCGGAAGAATATCATTTTGACGCATCAAACAAATGTATAGATTTATTCAAGTAGAAATACGATTATTTTTTCGTGTACCTTTCTTATTTGAGTAGTGTTGAATAGTGTGAGAATAAGGTGTGTCTTAACACTTACTGCATTATAGAAAACAATATCTACACATAGTACACATAATTTATCACATAACGTCCCTTGTTAGCAGTTCGAAAACCCATTTAATATTCTGTTGTATGACACACGTGTAATACAACCTGGAACGATTTTGATTGGTTGAGTTAAACCTGTAACACGACGCAAGTTTATTAACTGAAACTATTTTATTTATTACAAATTCACCCAAATCTGAGTCATAAACTTATTATTTGTGACAGCTTATAAAAATAATGCACGTTACACAAAACATTGTTGTTGGTTTGTTAAAAAGTTGTCATAAACTGCTATTTGTAAATAGGTAAAACACGAACTCTTTTATATGCAACGTTATGTGTGAGACGCGACGTTGCGACGTCACATATTTTATGACGTTTTGGCGCTAAAGTGTGTCTGACGTCGTGGCGGTTCTATGTCCATCTGAATGATGGCAATGTTATGTGATAAAAAGGATCTTAAACTCAGTCCCATTCCATATAAGATTTATGAAACTCGTTATGAATTATTTTTAATTTTAACTCACCAAAAGGCTCGTTAAAATTAAAATAATTCATAACTCGCTTCATAAATCTTATATGAAATTTGAACTCATTTAAGATCCTTTATATATATGCACAATTTTAATTCTTTATTTATTTTTTAATTAAAAGTGTACATACCGATCGATCATAAATTCTAGTTTCCAACTATTCCTAAAGATCACACGCACTTCTTTTTGTTTCTTCATATTTGACTATTTGTACTTATAAACAGTCTAATGTATTCATGAACATTTACAAAACATTTACAAAACACATCTAGAAGTTGAACTAATAAAAAAATGGTAAGTGGCCAAATGCATTATGTAAACCTAGCTAAACATCCCTTTTTAGCCGTTTTTTGGGGGTGGAAAATAGGCTTAAAGATTGGCATAAACCTGGCGGGCGTCCACATTTTGTTTTTTCTATATTTCTCCGCATTACCATGTCCGATCTTCATCAAACTTTAACAGCATCTTACTCCCATTAACCACTGACCATACCCTGAAAACTAGGTCACTGTGACCTACTTTATCCACAATATACCTTTTTGTTTAAGTTTCGGAGAGGGGGGGGGGATAATTTTTTTGTTATATCTCCGCATTACCATGTCCAATCTTCATCAGACTTTAACAGCATCTTACTCACATTAACCACTGACCATAACCTCAAAACTAGGTCAATGTGACCTATTTTATCTAAAATATACCTTTTTGTTTAAGTTTCGGCAGGGGTGGGGGTAGGAAATAAAGTTTTTGTTATATCTCCGCATTACCATGTTTGATCTTCATCAAACTTTAACAGCACCTTACTCCCATTAACCACTGACCATACCCTGAAAACTAGGTCACTGTGAACTACTTTATCCACAATATACCTTTTTGTTTAAGTTTCGGCAGGGTGACAGGAAATAAAGTTTTTATTATATCTCCGCATTACCATGTCCGATCTTAATCAAACTTTAACAGCACCTTACTCCCATTAACCACTGCGCATACCCTGAAAACTAGATCACTGTGACCTACTTTATCCAAAATATGTGGTACATGTACATGTTTTTTTTATATATCTCAGCATTACCATATTTGAACTTTAACTACACATTCCTCTCATCAACCTCATAGACTGCATTTGGGCTCACTAAAATCAAGGTCAAGGTTGTTAACCTTTTTGTTTCACCTTTGTTTCAGTTAAGAATGAGATATTGTAGGTAACTTGTATGAAAAGTAACCTGCCATTGCATTTGTGGGTCACTGGGGTCAAGGCTTCTAATACTAAAAATCTTTCAGAATTAGCCCCTTGAATATTTTCAGAATTAGCCCCTTGAATATTTTCAGAATTAGTCAGGTTTTATTACTTACCATTTGCTGCAATTTATGACCAGTTTGTCAGTAACTTGAAACAAGTTGTATCACAAAATTACTGTAAAACATCTATTGTTGTGTATTGATTTTGATATTTTATCTCGATGTACATGGAAGATGAGCCTGGCATGTTCATGCCTTTTAGGCGCCATATAACCTTTTCATATGTTGGTGCGCCTTAAAACCCCAATTCAATTCAATTCATTTAAAAAAAACATGTTAATGAAACAAAACATGGCCACAGAAATTTTACTTTACCTCCTATATAATGGTCTTCAATCATTAAAGGATCAACCCTGCCCCGCCCCCCACCAACAATCATTAAAGGATCAACCCTGCCCCGCCTCCCACCCACAATCATTAAAGGATCAACCCTGCCCCGCCCCAACCCACAATCATTAAAGGATCAACCCTGCCCCGCCCCCACCCACAATCATTAAAGGATCAACCCTGCCCCGCCTCCTACCCACAATCATTAAAGGATCAACCCTGCCCCGCCCCCCCACCCACAATCATTAAAGGATCAACCCTGCCCCGCCTCCCACCCACAATCATTAAAGGATCAACCCTGCCCCGCCCCAACCCACAAACATTAAAGGATCAACCCTGCCCCGCCCCCACCCACAATCATTAAAGGATCAACCCTGCCCCGCCCCCACCCACAATCATTAAAGGATCAACCCTGCCCTGCCCCCACCCACAATCATTAAAGGATCAACCCTGCCCTGCCCCCACCCACAATCATTAAAAGATCAACCCTGCCCTGCCCCCACCCACAATCAATAAATAAACCAAACATGTACCAGATATCATGCGCTGAAAATTCTTAACTACATTAAAGCATCCTTCCACTCTCAAAAAAAATCTATCTAGAAAAGCTCTTTTAAATAATTTCACAAAACACACAGGCATTTATCTTTTCACATTTTCAAAACCCCGGCTTTAACGCCACTAGGAGTTTATCTGTTGTGTTACTTTTAATTGAGCGGATATCGGGGTAATAAAAGTGCCTGCTTTTTCTCACCTCCTCAACAAATGTTTTCGCAAGAACGGTGCATTCTACCAGCAAATGTCCAATCAAGCATGATTAATTACAGGATAATTATTCTAATTAGAAATTTAACATGTAAGTAGTAAGGAAGTAATATTGTATTAAAGAGTCACATATTAAATACAGTTACAATTACAAATAGCATACAACATTGTTATTTGATATCCTGCTATCACAGGCATATGAGACACTATAAAACACAAAAGTACATGTTAAAATATAATAAAAGTTACAAATGTATTGCATTAAAAATATTCAATAATTAAAGCTATTATTTAATATTTGTTTACACATAATTAAAATGAAAACTACAATTAAATTCCAAACTCACATTTTTTTTTAAAAACAACCGTTGTTTTAAACTTGCTCACCTTATATAGCAAATTACTTTTATAACACAGTTATGCATATTTACAATGATAAAGAGCGTCGTTTATACATTTTTAAAAGTATGTTTGCTAATGTGTGCTGTAGCATATCACTGCCTCCTTAAGAATGTTAGTTTTTCAGTTGATAAAAGCAACACTGAAGTCTTAAGTTTGAAGTGTGAAATTGAATTGAATATTGTTGAATGGCACATCAACCCATTATAGTTATTTAGAGCAGCCCCAGAGAGTGGAATGTTAGTGCTTGATTACTATGGTGTATAGTACAATTATTCATGTGTGTGAAGTTGGCTTGGGGTTCGGGGTTTGACATTCAAACCCAGTTCGAAACCAGTTCGGAGTTCAACATTCAAAGCCAGTTTGGGGTTCAACATTCAAACCCAGTTCGGGGTTCGACAATCAAACCTAGTTTGGTAATTAACAATCTAACCCAGTTCGGGGTTCAACATTCAAAGCCAGTTTGGGTTCAACATTCAAAACCAGTTCGGGGTTCAACATGCAAAGCCAGTTCGGGGTTCGACATTCAACACCATTTCGGGTTCGACTCAGGGTTCAACGTTCAAAGCCAGTTCGGGGTTCAACATTCGAACCCAGTTCGTGGTTCAACATGCAAAGCCATTTTGGGGTTCAACATTCAACACCAGTTCGGAGGTTCAACATTCGAACCCAGTTGTAGCGGCTACTCCTCTGAAACTATACTGGGTTGATTTTTTGAAACATTACAGCAATGCTGCACATAATGTCGAGTTGATCATAGCAATAAATTCACGTTGACGACAAATCTAAGATAGCCGCCAAAGCTAAAAAAATAGATTTTTGAAAAGCAAGTTTGTAACGACGACCGTACTTCTTGAAAACTATAAGTGATATTGATATGAGATTTTTTTTTTTTCTAAAATGATCAGCATGACATAGTGTTGGTCCTTTTCGAAAAGAGTTTTGATTCAACATTAAACATAGCTGCCAGCGGATGCAAACATGTTTTCTTTACAAAATAGCATTGCATCTGTCCATATAAAATGCGTATGACTTGGTCGGGTATTGAAAACACAACTCCCGCATGCGGCAAAAATCAACTAATGTAGGTTTAGTAGACATATAGTTAACATAAACTAAAGATTCACATCTGCTGCCTAAAGTGTTAAAATGCTTTATAAGTATATATGAATTATCCAGTAAATGTTGATAAGTAACACTAATATAGTGTGCTGAATTTATGTTATTATTATTATTATTATTATTATTATTATAGCTATTAATCTTGTAACATCTATACCACTTATTTAGTATGCATGTATTGTTATATATTTTCTTGATGTCTTTGCTGATGTATGCATGTTTAAATTCCAATTGATGATTTGTCGCCATTGATATGTCTATTTAGTGTGTGGCGAGAGAGGTGGAGATTGTTTGTCACGTTTGAAAATGCAAATAGAGCATTTTTGATTTTTTGATTGTGTTTGAATGTATGTGTACGCACTTATATGTTCATGATGTGGATATGATTATATATAATACATCAATCATAACATTGATATATTAAATGGAAATTCTGACGTGTTCATGTGGTTTGTTTCTATTTTTGTTTTCTGTTTTTATTCTCTAAAAAGAAGTAAACAGCTAGTATAACTGTGTTTATTTTTGTGTCTGATATTTGTTAATACATGTATGTACAAATCTTGCTACGTCTGTTAAAAAATGTATATGTATATATTGTATGATCACATGGGCGTATGGCTTACTGATTTATCAGACCGTGAGGGGAGACAACGAATGATTACTGATTTATCAGACCGTGAGGGGAGTCAACGAATGATTACTGATTTATCAGACCGTGAGGGGAGTCAACGAATGATTACTGATTTATTAGACCTTGAGGGAGTCAACGAATGATTTCGTACACTGATATGGTTAACGCATCAGTTAACAAGCAAAATATGTGTGCGTGCGTGCGTGCGTTGCTGTGTGTGTGCATGTGTGCGTGCTTGCGTGCGTACGTGTGTCTTATGTCTCTTATGTGTACAGTTTCAGAGTACATTAGACATTTCTTTGTGAGTGAGGGTGGGGGTGCTATGGGTGGGTGGTGGGTAGGGGTGGTCACGATACATTTATTATGAATTAAGTGTGTTATTGTAATGAAGTATTAAGTAAGAATTATACTGGTCTTCGCCACAGAATCCATCACCTATCGATTTTTACAGATTCTGGAGGTAAATAATACTGGTTCTGCCCAGGAAAAAGTGAATGGTCTGCATCCACAACTACAATATCGACCCTCATATATAGCCTAACATGTGCTGAAAATGACGTAGAACATAATTCAATCAACCAACTAAAAAACTTCAACTGTTCTTTCATTTCCAAACTATAGCTCTTTAGACTCAGGTTAAGATGTTGGTTGCGTAAATTGATTACAATGTTTAAAAACGTCCTTTTTTACAAGCTTTAGCCAATAAATAATGATAATGTATTTAAATGTGAGATTAAAGTGGATGTTTACAACTGTCATAAATCCCGAAATATCGTGTCAAGACGGTACAATATATCTCGTGTCAAAATTTAAGGTACTCTTGGGATTGTAGTTTTGGACGAGAAATTAAGGGTCCAAATAGGCAGCACCTTAGAAGATATCCTGGTGTAAGCAGATGTTTTTAGAACACCTGACATAAATGATGAAATCTCGTGTCAAAATGTGTACAATATCTTGTGTATAACTGGGGTGGAACTCGCGGGTGAGGAAAGGCCTAGCTCAGAATCACCCTAACGATGTTGTGAACGATGTAAATGTTTTATAACAGGTCATATATCAAATGAAAACGGTTGTTTATGCTAATTTTAGGAAGGTTGTGTAGAGTTAATCACATTTTAAATATAGAATAAGGGATTACTTTCAAAAACACACATTTTGGATGTTGGAATTTATATATAAAAAAAAATAATTTAAGTCCACACATAATGCCGAGCACAAACATATTATTGTTATTATGTCTGTGCCGAGACAACGTGGGAGTCTTCTCGGGCTCAAAATGTAGAGGGACTATAAACCTTAGAACTACACACACACACACACACACACACACAATTTTGTTTTATATAACCTAAGCGCAGTGATTAGTGGCCTTGGCATTCGGGAGGTCGTGGGTTCAGTCCCCGACCGCATCATACCTAGGATTTTAAAAATAATGGTAGTAGTCACTTGAAACCATTGCTTATACTGGGTAATGTCTGGTTGGACCAGTGTCAGAAAAATGTGACTGTGTGGGTTATCATGTACTACGACGTGGTATTCCAGTGTGGCAGCGCTATATCTGCTACAAGTAGACACTACACACACACGCATTCAAAGAAGTCCAAAATCAGTTCTTCCTATACCTTTAGGATGTTCTATCGGTTCACACACACATACGCACGCACGCATGTGTTTTTGTATATTTCAGGCCTGTGTCGCCACTGGGAGGTCACATCGGGAGTGAGGGGACGTTTGTTGATCCAAGTTGTCGAACGTGGGAGTATGGGATCTCATTAGCGTAACCATTTGTGACGTTAGCAATGTGTTCGCCCAAGTCCTGTCCCACGCATCCAACCTTGTCACTGTCCCCACACGATCCCATGGCGCAGGGTCCACTCATCCATGTGTAGGCAATGGATAAATGTAGCTTCTAAGCTTAGGGGAATTAAGCTCAAATCGGGATAAGGGGGAAATATGATTAACCTGCAAAACCTATGTATACCTCTGCTTCATGCCCTCCCCAGTGTGGCCTCCAAGCGGCTTTGATGGAGGGCCACACTCCATTTGACGCCTTTGCTCTCATAAGCCCACACTTAGTGTTGACTTATTCTATATTGAGAGATTTGGAGTGATGTCCTACTAACAACACTGGATATTTAATCGGTTTTTAACTTTACCTGCTTATAATTACAAGTGTCCATTCCCTTTGGAAGGGAGCATGAAGCAGACATAATATGGATTATGTATATATGTACATATTAATTAATTTTTTTAAGCGCTGGAAAATAATATTATTCTTAATAATCCTCAATTGAATTTTAACAGATAGACCAACATGGGCTTATTCCCCCTGTGTTTCCATCACTCAGCTTCTGCCAAGTTAATCCTCTTGTGTCCCTGCCAACCATCTGTTGCCATGTCTTGCGTCTGCTTGGATCCTGCCATCCATGCGAAATTGATAAGCTTAGTAGATATTACTTAAACTACTATTGTTATTTTACATAAACAACTATTGAAAACCTCGCTAAAAGGCCTAGTTGCCAACGGCGAGGAAAAATAAAACCTTATACTACTACAACATTAGAGAGAGAGAGAATTATTAGGAGACACTACACATTAGACATAAGACATTATACATTGGAGAATAGAGATAGAGCAAAAGCTATGTAGGGCAACAAATACTTAACAGGAGTCGGCTCTTTGCCTTGACTGCCTGAAGAACTTGTGTTTTGGATTTTAAACATTGTGAAATCATTATAACACAAATAACTATCATAAATAACTGTTTTCTCATATGGATTTTGTGCTGATTCTAAGTTGGTATGCTGATGAATAAACTGGTGTAATCATGAACTGCTGCTGTGACGTGTGCGTCAGACTAAACTAAAAATAGTATCTTCCCAGCTGTCGGTATAAAATCAATGTAATATAAATAACAAGCATATATAAATTGATTACTGCAAACCATTGACGGTTTAATTATAAATATTATGTGTATTTTGTATTGTATACTGATAGGCCATTTAGTCTTTTGTATTAATAAAGTTTATCTATCTATCTATCTATAAAACTAAACAGGACAGCCAGGAATTTCTACTAACCTAATTCTTCATATAAAACAACCAAATATTAATATCACACACCGGTGGTGGTAGGGGCAAACAAAATAGTGTTACGTGGAATTATACAACATATGGGAGTGCGAGTGGAAGGGGTGGGGAAAAAATAAGTAACTTAATAATATTATTGTTTATAAGATAAACATGTAAGACTTTTTAAGACATATTTAATAAGCATCTCCATGACGCCAAAAGGTAGGGCAGTCCCCACACTCATTTTGTCATGGGGTACTTACCATGTCAGTTAAGAATAAAATTTGGATAGCTTTTTAAAAAATTGGGGTACTGGAAACCTCAGTACTCACCACCACATAGAGAGCCAGTACAACGACCGTCTAACCAAGTGGAAGTCAGTACTGAGTATGATCCAGATTCTATTAAATTACAGGGGAAAACAGACTATAACTTAAGAATAATATCTGGGATAAGATAATCATTATATCCTTGTTAAACTATATAAATAGTTTGTCAATTTTATACTATGGGGCTTATATTATAGGGTATATTTAAAAGATGCGGGTACTACATATTGTTCAAGGTTTTCAACACTCATTTAGGGAGACTCTGGATGTCTAAAATTACAAGCCCACCCCTAGCCTCCCCCAGTGGTGTTCAGACCACATTGTTCACTAGTTATACTTTTTTAGGCTAAATATAGATAAAAATCTATAGTATATAAGTAGATTATGTTATTCGTTTGAAGTTTATATATTATTTTGTTACCTACATAGTAATTAACAAATCATATGACGTTTATAAAATGTTAAAACGGGTCAGAATGCTTATTGAGTATAGGTAACAATTCTATATAAATATAATATTATCTAATTCGCTTTACACTCTCTATTTTGTTATCTACATTGTTTAATAAGTAATCATATGACGTTTATCTGCACGCTAATAGAAAGGGTTTACAATGTGGTAAAATTATACTAAATAATCGAATTTATTTAGTCTAAATCTTCTTTTCGAATTTTGTACCCAGGATGAAAGAACTGAGAGCGCTAAAGACTTGAACTCTATGTTTTTTGATAGGATCTAAAATATTAGTTAAAGGGTAGTGATAAATTTTGCAGTTTTAATTTTAAGGTATCTCTCTGTATTTCAAACTGACTGCAATCTAGTAAATAATGTTCCGTAGTAAAATGGACTTTGCAGTTAGTACAATCCTTATGAATTGAATTGAATTGAATTGGATTTTATAGTCGCATCAACAGCTAAGGTCATATGGCGACTTTCCAGCTTCCATTGGTGGAGGAAGACCCCAGGTGCCCCTCTGGGCAATTTGGGTAGAACCACCGACATTCCGCAAGCCAGCTGGATAGCTTCATCCTTATGAAGGTCGTTAATTATGTGGCTGCCTAAACTAGCCGGTAATAGATTGTACCCCATTCTCAGTCTTGTAATTACTTTATCAATAAGCCTATTGGTAGAAAATGGTTCTTGAATTTTGAAGTTTGTTTTAAGCCTAATAAAAAGTCATAGAAAAAGTATGGAATTTGTTAATTTGATTAGTTAAATAATGATCTACTTTCTTATTTATTGATTTCCGAATTTGTGAAGACTCTAATGTCTTCGTGCGTATAAGCGTTTATTTATCCTCGCTGTATTGCACTAAGCATTTTAGTGAGCAGACCTAGGTTTAAAGTCTCATCCGAAGGGCTGGTAAGGTAGGAAATACTTTTGAAATATTTCGATAATTAACCCAAATTCGGTCCTGGCTGGGATTGAACGCGCGATCCCTGGGTTACTAAGCCGCAATGCTAACCATTCCACCATGGTGTTACCTTCTCTCTAATGTCTAATTCAATTCAATAATAGTTTTTGTATTTGCTTTCTTATGGCACTAGGCCTTTTGGCGAGCTTTTCAGTAGGTGGTTAGTATGGTTGGACGGGGAAATGGTAGGGAAGTGTTCGTTTCAATAATGGCAAGAACCAGGCAGACAACTGTGTCAGTCGGATGGGATTGGCCGTGAAAATCAGAAGGTGATTAAATTAAAATAATATAGGAGATTAATTGCCCATAGGTGTTTAGAATAAGCTCAGGTTTGTCTATTTTTTAAATTTAAATCGAGGATAAATAATATATTCCAACGCCAGTGTGTCACCATTTATTTTTTTTAAATTATTCTAGCTTAATATGTACATATATACATACTCCGTGTTGTATCTGCTTCGTGCTCCCTTCCAAAGGGAATGGACATCTTTAAATGTAAGCATATATTGTTAAATCCCAGTGTTGTTAGTAAGACATCACTCCAAATCTCTCAATATAAAACAGAGCAAAATGAGGCATGCGCCTATGATAGTAAGCACGTCAAATGGAGTGTGTCCCTCCACCAAAGCCACATGGAGGCCACACTGCAGAGGGCATGAGGCAGAAGTATACATAGGATTTGCATTTTAATAATATTTCCCCCCTATCTCCATGTGTGCATCAGACAAAACTAAAAAATAGTATCTTCCCAGCTGTCGATGTAAAACCAATCTGATAAGCATATATAAAAATAAATCAGACAGCCAGGAATTTCTATTATAAATCTTAATTATCATATAAAACGGCTAATTATTAAAATCACACAGCGGGACCGGTGGGGACATACAATATATTGTTACTACACAGACAGAAAAGTCGAGCAGCTGTCGTTAATCAAGCATGGGTTCGTAAGGAACGATTTACCATACTAAAATGCAACATAAGATAATATGATTAAAACCTGTTGAAAACATTGTAAATAGGGCAGGACGGACGTTAGTCCATTACAAAATGCCGATGTTTAAAGTTATTTAAAAAATATAGTATCCCGTGGATCCAATGAGACTGCTTAGTCTCAAGTATCCATTAGGAACAGATTAACGGCCGATGTTTGTCTTCACAGAGGAGAAAATTACATTAAAAATGAGGTCTATTCCAAATGGAGGTAGTAAACTATTTGTATTTTTAATACAAAGTTTGTACCCACTGATGAGTCTAAGTTATTCCCCATTAGTGATAGATTATTAATTAAATATGGACAGAATATATACTAGTCCAAATTCTAAAACATATGGGAGTGGGAGAGGTAGGGATAAACGTAGGTTAAATTTAGTTGATGATTATACTGTATGATGTTAATATTAACAGATTGGGACTAACAGGAGTATATAGAGAAGTGAACATATAACTTCCATTAAATATATGAGAGAGTACGTGACTGATCCTGGACCGCTGTGCCTGCGTTGTCATCAGACTCAAAAATCGCCCCAGCGCGTCCACCGGATCAGTCCCATGTTATACCTATACCAATTAATGAATTGTTTTTCATGTAGACTAAAATTCTTGTTCTGATGATGATTATACAGTATAATATTAACAGGTTGGGACTAACAGGAATATATAGAGAAGTGAACATATAACTCGTGAATAAGTATTGCTGTTATACACATAATCTGTATATATGATATATTCACCTAAGACACAAGAAGTTAAATCTTCTTTTGGAAATTTGAATCCTTAATAAAGTCATTAAGCGCACTAAAAACTGGTAGTCTATATCGTTTTTCGGGATCTAGAATGTTTGAAAGGTTAAACGGAATAGATAGTTGTTGAAGTTTAAATTTTAAGTTATTTCGCGTTGCATCTAGCTGATCACAATCGAGAAGGAAATGTTCAGTGGTGAATGGGACAGAGCAAGAGGGGCAATCTTTATGCAGATCTTTTATTATATGACTTCCCATACTTGCCGGTAGTAGATTGTATCCCATTCTCAATCTAGTGATAACTTTATTTATTAGTTTATTGGTTGAAAAAAGCTCATGATTTCTAAAAATATTGCTAAGCCTTGTAAGAGTATTATATTTATTTGTTTGTTCAGTTAAATAATGATTTAATTTCATGTAAATTGTTTTATGGATGATGGAGTATATTTCTGAAGGGGCTAAGGGGACTGGTTGATCATTTAATATGTTAATCTCTAATGTCTTGCGTATAAGCGTTTATTAATCCTCGGTGTATTGCACTAAGCATTTTAGCGAGCAGACCTCGATTTAAAGTCTCATCCGAAGGACTGATCCCTAGGTTACTAAGCCGCAGTGCTAACCATTACACCACAGCTCTACTCTAATGTCTTTGAGTGAGTAGTAGTTTTTATTTACCCTCGCTGTATTGCATAACGCATTTTAGCGAGCTTTTCTGTAGTAGTTTTTCGGAGTGCAGAGTCCTGGAAAGGTCCGGGGAAGGTTGGTATGTCTCGTCCAAAGCCGATTATGGTTAGTCGCAGCAGTAGATTATGGTTGGTGGTACATCGGAGTGGAAACATCGATAGAAAGTTTGTAGTTCCAAGTAGATTTTGGAAGTTCAAAGTCGATTAGAAGATTTTGGCCAATCGGATTGCCTGCAGAATTGTGACTAGGTCAATCCGATTGCCGGCTCGAAAGTAGATTCAGAAGGTTTCAGCCAATCAGCACACAGGAGATTTGAAGTCTTTCTAGTAGGTCAATCCGGGTCCATGGAGAATCCATTTTGGCCATGTCCCGTGATGTTTACGATCCGGCTGCATGAGCTGCCCGTGTTCTGTTGGTGAAGACTTCTCTGTTGTACTCACTGATCTTGAAGTCGTAAGATAAATCAGGATCAGTGAGTATCCCGCAGGGTTTCTCCAACGTCGGCATCCATGGTGAGTTAGGGTGAGTGTGCGTCGTAATCCATCGTCGGTGCCCCATGTCATCTATGCGGGGACTCGCAGTGACATGGGGTATCTCGCTGGTTCAACGTCTGATTTCCAGTAGAAGGTTATTAATCGTCCATCTTTAGGGCCACGTTAAAAACCGATAAAAACATATGTACAACATGTTTGAGGCAATGTCCATACCTCCACGCGGCTCTACACTGCATAGCGCTATACAGTGCAGGGTGGATGATCGCAGACAGCGGCACGCCTTGCGGAGTCACTTTGTCCCTGAAGGCTGCAAGACGTCCTGCCTGTTCGATGGTCTGAACTCTAATGTCTAAAATCTCAAAGAGTTTATATACCTAATAACTTGGCATTGAGAAGGAATCAGTAAGTGACACATATTTGTGACTTCCACCAACATCAAAAGGCTTGTTAAAACATGCTGATTAGAAATCACCTTTTCTTGATTATAAGTATTAAATGACAAGTTTGAGTTTGACCAAAGTGATAGCTCTCAAAGCCTTTCCTCCAAGATCAAATGACTTGTTACAAACAACTTGATTATAAATTTCCTTTTCTTAATGATACATAGGAATTGACAGGTTTGAAGTGAAGGTCTCACAGCCTAAAAGTAACTAACAATATGGTATGGCATCAATATGTGAAATAACAATTAATATACACCTATGGTTGAAAATACATATTAACAGCTTTCATCAAATATGCAATATTAATAATACTCAATTTAACAACTTGGGACAGAATGTCACACAGTGACACATCTCTCTCTATATTATTTATTTGGTGTCAAGTTATTTATTCCCAATCGTTTATATGTTGTGATAATACATTGTATATATATATATACATATATAAGCATGGATTAACATAAGCATGAATAAATAATACCCTATTACTGTTAAGTTCATTACTGTTTTATTTAGGTTTACGTTTAATCAATAATTACTAGGTTTGCACATCCAATAGGATTTGCAATTGTAATAAATCGACAGTGAAAGCAGATATTTTACCTTTCTCACATAACGTGGAGTTTTCACGCGACACCACCCATACAGCAGTAAATATGATCATATCCTTTTTGTAAGCGGCAATCTGATTGGTCATTTCAAAGGTGCACCGATACTTTGTGCGCACGTCTAATTATGAGGGGTCAAAAAGAAATTGTGCACCTATATATTTATTTTATGGGTGCACCTACGCTTTTATGGGTACACCTACAATTTTACAGGTGCACCCATAAAAAGTATAGGAGCACGTGTAAAAAGTATAAGTGCACCTTGTACTTTTTATAGGTGCACCTACACTTTTTTATAGGTTCACCTACACTTTTTTATAGGTTCACCTACACTTTTTTATAGGTTTACCTACATCCATAGTTTTGACCCCGATCGAACACCATACGGACGAGTGGAATTTTCATGCCTTGCATAAGCGTTAGCTTAGTGATCATAATTATGTAAACCCTATAATATCTCGGACAGGTTTGAGAATGAGGAAAACTAAAACAACACAATGTCATGCACTACAAAGTTATTGCCCTTGATAATTGAAAATATCCAAATTTCAGCTTTTGATCGTAATAACTTAAGTAAATATTTGATTTAAAGGTTTGTTTCAGTAAAATGTTGGAGGTTTTTGACACTAAGCATAATGGATTTTTAGTTTACAGAGTTATAATGATATTTATTATATTTCTATGGGTGAAAAATTGGGATTTCTCAGTGATAGAATATTCATATTCGCTAAATATTAATAACTAACTCAGAACACAAAAATAACTAACTGTGAAATATGAAGTCAATGTCAACAACACTTTATTGACGTCATATATGACGTCTATTGACGTCATATATGACGTCAACAAAGTGTTGTTGACATTGACGTCATCCACTGATCGATAACGTTCAATAAAGCGAATAATTTAATACCCACATTTTTTGGAAAAAAAAAGGGTATATTGAAACATTATGATGATGGTGTATATGGGTCATATTCTGCCTTGTGAACACTCTAGCACCTTCATTTATTATTTGATCTTTACCAAACCTGCACAGATTGTTAATATCAATGAAAACTCAGACAAGTTCGAAAAACAACCAAATCGGATCAATAACACCGCAGTTATGGCCCTTGATATGCTGAAAAACGCCATATTCTGCCTTGTGAACACTCTAGCATCTTCATTTATTATTTGATCTTTAACAAACTTGCGAAGATTGTTAATATCAATAAAAGGTCGGACAACTTCGAAAACCAGCCAGAGCGGATCAGTAACACCGAAGTTATGGCTCTTGATTTGCTGAAAAATGCCATATTCTGACCTGTGAACACTCTAGAACCTTCATTTATTATTTGATCTTTACCAAACTTAAACAGATTGTTAATATCAATAAAGGCTGGGAAAAGTTCGAAAACCAGCCAGATCGTATAAGTAACACCAGAGTTCTGGCCCTCTTTTGCTGAAGAATGCCATATTCTGATTTGTGAACACTCTAGAACCTTCATTTATTATTTAATCTTTACCAAACTTGCACAGATTGTTATTATCAATGAAAGCTCGGATGAGTTCGAAAACTGGCCAGATTGGATTAGGAACACCAGAGTTATTGCCCTTGAATTAACAAAAAACGCTATATTTTGCCTTGTGACCACTCAAACACCTTCATTTATTACTTGATCTTTACCAACTTGCACAGATTGTTAATATCAATGAAAGCTCGGACAAGTTCGAAAACCAGCCAGATCGGATCAGTAACATGGGAGTTATGGCCCTTGATTTTCTAAAAAATGCCATATTCTGCCTCGTGAACACTCTAGCACCTTCATTTATTATTTGATCTTTACCAAACTTGCATAGATTGTTAATATCAATGAAAACTAGGGACAAGTTCGAAAACCCAGCGAGATCGGACTAGTAACACAAGCGTTATGACCCTTGATTTAGTTAAAAATGCTGTATTTTGCCTCGTTAAGATGTTAGGGCTTTCATTTTTCATCCAATCTTTGCCAAACTTTTCCAGGTTGCTTGGACAAGTTTGACAACCAGCCAAATTGGATAATTAATACCAGTTTAATGGCCCTTGATTTAGTTAAAAATACTGTATTTTTTCCTTGTTAAGTCGATAGGGCCTTCATTTGGACGGATTTCATTAAAAGTGTGCAGGGATGATCAGTATCAAGCCTAGTTGTGCATATTGTCACCGTGTTCCAGTTGAATGATTTTGGCAGAGTTATGGCCCTTTAAAGGGTTTAATACACACTGTCTGGACTAGTTCTCCTGAAACCCTGGCCGAATTTTAACGAAACTTTGCAGGGATGATCAGTACCAAGCCTAGTTGTGTATACCATCACCGTGTTCTAGTTGAATGATGTTTGGCAGAGTTATGGCCCTTAAAGCTTTTATTAAAGGTTTTAATGTACAAACTTCAGGGGACGTATTTAGGCATACTCCTGTACGCCCGGGCGTACTTTAGGAAATCGAATGTGAACAAATAAAAATGCTTATTTTTTAAAATCAGCAATAAAAATTGAAGTGGGGTAGTGGGTAAGGCACTATTTTTACTCCAAAACATTTTTGATTCTGTTTATTAAAAACACACTTATTGAATGGAAGCGAGAGCCTCCAAAATCTCGCTCAAATGAAGCCACAAACGTCCGAAATTTCAAAATTTTCCCGAGGGTGGCCAGCAGGAGGGGGACACCTCCTGCACCCTCCCCCAGAGCGTATTCTCCAAAATGCTCTGGCTACGCCCCTGAACTTGTCGAGATTAATCTCTTCTGAACTCGTGGCCCGATTTCAGAGAAACATTTTTGGGATGATCAGTACCAGGCCTAGTTGTGCACATCATCGCCGTATTAAGGTTTAATGATTTTTGGCGGAGTTATGGCACTTTAAAGTTTTTTTTGATAAGGCCAAATAAAATTATACCTGAGTTTACTGTAACCCGACCGACCCGCTGAAAACACCCCTGACTCCTCTTTTTTTTATTGAAAAAAAATAAAAAAATAAAAATAATGTTGTTTTTTTTGTTGTTGTTTTTTAATAATTATGTTCACGCTATCACGGCCGACTCATGTGCTCATTGTCCTGCTGTTGGAACTGACTCTTCCGGACTTGCGAAAAATAAATTAAACTGTTTTACCCCTTTGCAATAATTGCAAGTGATTGGGAAAAGAGCCAGTTGTTGCCATGCCTTTTGGGAAACAATAACACATACACAATTTCATATTGTTACCTATTGTAGTTTTTAAAATACCACATTTTCCCATTCATCAAAGCTCATCGCCACCTTAAATTAACTTCGCCAAAAAATAAAATAAAAAAATAAAATAAAATAAAATGCCTACCTACATGTACCTACCCAATTTTTTTCAGCAATGTTACAGTAAACACAGGTATAATTTTATTTGGCCCCTATTATGTCTCAAATGAAACATTATGATGGATGGGATTACACTATATACATTTCTTTCCTCCTACGTCATCGGTGGGGCCTGGAGGAAGGGGCATCAAATACACTAATAATTCAATTACGGTGTGATTTTTGTCTCGCCTTTTCGAAGAAAAAAAGAGACACAGGTGTTGCTTTTCCGGCTGTGGCGAAGGCATCAACATTCAAGTTTTGCGTTTAGATCATTTTCTCACAAACTGTATAGACTAGACCTTTCAAACTTTGCTTATAGTTGTATCTTGGGTGGTATATCGCAACGTGACAAAGCAAATGTGCAAGTGACCTTGACCCTCCAAGCAAAGGGCAGGTAACTTAATAATTTTACCTTCCACTTTTGCGTTCAGGTCAATTTCTCGCAAACTGTATGTACTACATCTTTCAAACTTTGCCTATAGTTGTATCTTGGGTGGTACATCGCAATTTGACAAAGCAAATGTGGATGTGACCTTGACCCTCCAAGCAAAGGGCATATAACTTAATAATTGTTAACATTCAACTTTTGCGTTTAGGTCCCTTTTTCACAAACTGTATTCACTAGACCTTTCCAACTTTGCTTATAGTTGTATCTTGAGTGGTACATTGCAACGTGATAAAGCAAATGTGGATTTGACCTTGGCCCTCGAAGCATGGGGCAGATATCGTAATAATTTTTACCTTCAACAATTGCGTTTAGGTCACTTTCTCGCAAACTGTATGCACTACACCTTTCAAACTTTGTTTATAGTTGTATCTTGGGTGGTACATCGCAACGTGACAAAGCAAATGTTGATGTGACCTTGACCCTCCAAGCAAAGGGCAAATAACCTTATAATTTTTACCTTCAACTTTTGCGTATTGGTCACTTTTTTACAAACTTTATGCTCTAAGACCTTTCAAACTGTGCTTATAGTTGTATCTTGAGTGGTACAGCAACGTGACAAAGCAAATGTGGATGTGACCCTGACCCTCCAAGCAAGGGGCAGATAACTTAATAATTTTTACCTTCAACTTTTGCGTTTAGGTCACTTTTTCCCAAACTGTATGCATTAAACCTTTCAAACTTCGCTTATAGTTTTTTCTTAGGTAGTACATCACGTGTCAAAAAGCTAATGTGGATGTGACCTTCACCATCCAAGCAAAGGGCAGATAATTTTAATTGTTACATTTACATCACTTTTTCATAACTATAATTATGCACTAGATGCTTTAAACCTTAATTTATAGCTTAATCTTTGGAAGACAAAACATTCTATTTTGACAAAGTTGTGTCTTGGGTAGTGCATCTTTTTGGACGCATGAGCTTGCCCTACTTTTTGGAAGACAAAACATTCTATTTTGACATAGTTGTATCTTGGGTAGTGCATCTTTTTGGACCCATGGATTTCATCTATGACCTTGCCCTACTTTTTGGAGCTGATAATTTTTAGCTCGACTGATCAGAGATCAGCAGAGCTTATGCCGTGGTGCGGCGTGCGTGCGTCTGTCTGTCTGTCCGTCCGTCCGTCTGTCCGTAAAGTTTTATTTGTAGCGACTACTCCTCTGAAACTACTGGATGGATATTCATGAAACTTTACAGAAATGTTGCCCATGAAGTCTAGTTGATTCTAGCAAAAATTCATGTTGATGTGAAATCCAAGATGGCTGCCAAAGCTAAAAATAGATTTTTAAAATACAAGTTTGTAGCGACTACTTCTTGAAAACTATAACCATCTTTGTTTACATAGAGTTATATAGTAAAAATTTGTAGCGACTACTCCTCTGAAACTACTTAGAGGACATTCATGAAACTTTACAGGAATGTTGCTCTTGATGTCTAATTGATCCTAGCAAAATTTCAGGTTGGCCAGAAATTCAAGATGGCCACCACAGCTGAAAATAGACTTTAAAAAAATAAGTTTGTAGCGACTACTTCTTGAAAACTATAAGTGATATTGATTATTGACTTTTTCTAAAATGATTAGCATGACATGATGTTGATCCTAGTCGAACATTATTTTGATTCGACGTTAAACATAGCTGCCAGTGGCCATCATTGTTTACCAAGAATTATATAGTAAAAACTTTTAGCGACTACTCCTCTGAAAAGACTTGACAGATGTTCATGAAACTTCATAGGAATGTTGCTCTTGATGTCTAGTTGATCATAGAAAAATTTCAGGCTGGCCAGAAATTCAAGATGGCCACCACGGCTAAAAATAGATTTAAAATAAATAAATTTGTAGCGACTACTTCTTGAAAACTGTAAGTGCTATTGATATGGGACGTTTTCTACAATGATCAGCATGACATGGTGTTGATCCTTATCGACATTTAGTTCGATGCGACTTTAAACATGGCCGCTAGCGGCCATCTTTGTTTACATAGATTTATATAGTAAAAACTTGTAGCGACTACTGCTCTGAAACTACTTGACGCATTTCTAGCTCTACTGGCCAAAGGCCAGCAGAGCTTATGGGATGGCGAGTTGTCCGTCGTCCGTCCGTCCGTCGTCTGTTGTCCGTCGTCCGTCGTCCGTCGTCCATCATTAACTTTTGTCTCGTTAAGACGATAGGGCCTTCATTTTACATCCGATCTTTAACAAACTTTAACAGGTTGTTAATATCAATGAAAGCTCGGACAAGTTCGAAAACCAGCCAGATCGGACCAGTAACAGCGGAGTTATGGCCCTTGATTTAGTTAAAAATGCTATATTTTGCCTTGTTAAGACGATAGGACCTTCATTTTTCATCCGATATTTACCAAACTTTACCAGATTGTTAATGTCAATGAAAGCTCGGACAAGTTTGAAAACCAGCCATATCGGACTAGTAACAGCGAGTTGACGAGTTATGGCCCTTGATTTAGTTAAAAAGGCTATATTTTGCCTCGTTAAGACGATATGGGCTTCTTTGTTTATCCGATCTTTACCAAACTTTATCAGATTGTTAATATCAATGAAAGCTCGGACAATTTCGAAAACCATTCATATCGGACCAGTAACAGCGGGAGTTATGACCCTTGATTTAGTTCAGAATGCTATATTTTGCCTCGTTAAGATGATAGGGCCTTCATTTTTCATCCTATCTTTACCAAACTTAAACACATTGTTAATATCAATGAAAGCTCGGACAAGTTCGAAAACCAGCCATATCGGACTAGTAACAGCGGAGTTATGGCCCTTGATTTAGTTAAAAAGGCTATATTTTGCCTTGTTAAGACGATAGTCTTCATTTTTCATCCGATCTTTACCAAACGTTACCAGATTGTTAGTATCAATGAAAGCTTGGACAAGTTCAAAAACCAGCCTGATCGGACCAGCAACAGCGGAGTTATGGCCCTTGATTTAGTTAAAAATGATACATTAAGATAGGGCCTTCGTTTTTCGTCCGATATTTACCAAACTTTACCAGATTGTTAATATAAATGAAAGCTCAGACAATTTCAAAAACCAACCAGATCGGACCAGAACAGCAGAGTTATGGCCCTTGATTTAGTTAAATATGCTATATTTTGCCTCGTTAATTCTACGATAGGGTCTTCATTTTTCATCCGATCTTTACCAAACTTTACCAGATTGTTACTATCAATGAAAGCTCCGATAAATTTCAATACCAGCCAGATTGGACCATTTACACCGGAGTTATGGCCCTTGATTTTCTGAAATATGCTATATTTTGGCCTCATTAAGAAGAAAGGGCCTTCATTTGGCCAGATTTCAGTGAAACTTTTCAAGGATGATCAGTACCAAGCCTAGTTGTACATATCGTCACTGTGTTCCGGTTGATTGATTTTGGCAGAGTTATGTCCCTTTAACGGTTTTAATACACAAACTTTGTCTAGACTAGTTCTCCTGAACGTCTCCCCACATTTCAACCAATCTTTACAGGGATGATCAGCACCAAGCATACTTGTGCATATCATCGTCGCGTTCCAGTTAACAGATTTTTGGTGGAGTTATGGCCCTTTAAAGGTTTCTGATACACAAACATTTTCCGGGCTAGTTCTCCTGAACCCCTGGCTGGATTTTAACGAAACTTGACAAGGATGATCAATATCAGGTCTAGTTGTGAAAATCATTGCCGTGTTCCGGTTGAATGATTTTTGGCAAATTTATGGCCCTTTAAAGGTTTTAATACACAAACTTTGTCTGGACTAGTTCTCCTGAACGCCTCCCCACATTTCAACTAAACTTTACAGGGATGATCAGCAGCAAGCATAGTTGTGTATATCTTCCTGGCATTCCTGTTAACAGATTTTTGATGGAGTTATGGCCCTTTAAAGGTTTTTGATACACAAACATTTTCCGGGCTAGTTCTCCTGAACCCCTGACTGGATTTTAACGAAACTTGACAAGGATGATCAGTATCAAGCCTAGTTGTGCATATCATCGCCATATTCAGGTTGAATGATTTTTGGCAGAGTTATGGCCCTTTAAAGGTTTTAAGCCAAACGTTGTCCAGATTAGTCTCTTCTGAACTCCTTGCTGCATTTCAACAAATCTTGATGGGGATGATCAGTACCAAGCCTAGTTGCACCTGTCATTGCCGTGTTTTGGTTGAATGAATTTTGGCAGAGTTATGACCCCTTAAAGGTTTTAATACACTAACTTTGTACAGACTAGTTCTCCTGATCCTCCGACTGGATTTCAGCGAAACTTGTCAGGGACAATCAGTACCAAGCCTAGTTGCGTATGTCTTCACCATGTTCTGGTTGAACGATATTTGAAAGAGTTATGGCCCCTTATACATAAACTTATCTAGAGCCAGTAGAGCGTCCACAGGCCCTCTTGGGCCTCTTGGGCCTCTTGTTATGAAACTTCACAGGAATGTTTCTCTTGATGTCTAATTGATCCCAGAATTTTTTTTAGGTCGGCTGGAAAGTCAAGATGGCTGCCATGGCTAAAAATAGATTTTCAAAATACAAGTTTGTAGCGACTACTTCTTGAAAACTATAAGTGATATTGATTATGGTCCTTTTCTAAAATGATCAGTATGACATGATGCTGATCCTTGTCAAAAATTATTTTGATTTGACGTTAAACATGGCCGCCAGCAGCCATCTTTGTTTGCGTAGTGTTATATAATGAAAACTTTTAGCGACTACTCCTCTGAAACTACTTGACGGATTTTCATGAAACTTCACAGGAATGCTGATCTAGCTATCAAAAACCTATCAATAGAGCTTCAAGGTCATTGACCACTTGTTTTAAAATCCATTTTTAGATTTGGTGGCCATCTTGGATTTCACATCAATATAAATTTTTGCTAGGATCAACTAGACTTCATGGGCAACATTTCTGTAAAGTTTCATGAAAAGCCATTCAGTAGTTTCAGAGGGTGTAGTCGCTACAAAAAAAAGTTTACAGACGGACAGACGGATGCCGCACCACAGCAAAAGTTTCATGAAAAGCCATTCAGTAGTTTCAGAGGGTGTAGTCGCTACAAAAAAAAGTTGACAGACAGACGCCGCCCCACGGCATAAGCTCTGCTGATCTCTGATCAGTAGAGCTAAAAACAAGTTTGAAGCGACTACTTCTTGAAAACTGTAAGTGATATTGATATGCGTCTTTTCCTAAAATGATCAGTATGACATGATGTTGATCCTTGTCGAAAATTATTTTGATTCGACGTTAAACATTGCTGCCAGCGGCCATCTTTGTTTCCATAGAGTTATATAATGAATACTCCTCTGAAACTACTGGACGGATTTTCATGAAACTTCACACGAATGTTGCTCTTGATGTCTTATTGATCCTAGCAAAACTTCAGGTTGGCCGGAAATTCAACATGGCCGCCACGGCTAAAAATAAATTTAAAAAAAACAAGTTTGTAACGACAACTTCTTGAAAACTATAAGTGATATTGATATGGGACTTTTTTCTGAAATGATCAACATGACATGATGTTGGTCCTCGTCGAAAATCGTTTTGATTCGATGTTAAACATGGCTGTCAGCGGCCATCTTTGTTTACATAGTTATCTAGTAAAAACTTGTAGCGACTACTCCTCTGTAACTACTCTACGGATTTTCATAAAACTTCACAGGAATGTTGCTCTTGATGTCTAATTGATCCTAGCAAAATTTCAGGTCGGCCGGAAATTCAAGATGGCCGCCATGGCTAAAAATAGATTTTCAAAATACAAGTTTGTAGCGACTACTTCTTGAAAACTATAAGTGATATTTATATGGGACTTTTTCTAAAATGATCAGTATGACATGAAGTTGATCCTTGTCAAAAATTATTTTGGTTTGACGTTAAAGATGGCCGCTGACGTTAAAGATGGCCGCCAGAGAGTTATATAATGAAAACTTGTAGCGACTACTCTTCTGAAACTACTAGACGGATTTTCGTGAAACTTCACAGGAATGCTGATCTAGCTATCAAAAACCTATCAGTAGAGCTTCAAGGTCATTGACCTCTTGTTAGTTACTAAAATGTTTACAAACTTTCATTTAAGCATCATTGACCTTTTTATTTTTAAGTCCCGCCCCCGTTAGGTGAGACATGGTTTCCGCGGATTTCTTGTTTCATACTTTTGCAAATTAATTGGTGTAATAGTCGTCTATGAAAGAGATACACATCATGTCAAATGATTTATTATTTAAAATCAGATGTCTTCCCTGGGGTTGGAGGTGGTGGGTGGTGGGTAACAGAGGATCTTCTTTTTTTTTTAATTATGTCTCAAATGATGAAGGGATTACAGTGTACGTACTGTGGTGCTGGTTGTGTGTGGGAGTTAGGGTGGGGGTGAGTATGGGGGTAGGGAGGTAAATTTGGTCAAATATCTATTTTTCTTTCTCAATAAAATGTATTGATTTTGGAAATATCAGTATAATTTGCTCCAGGGTCACCATGGCACTCTGGGATAGGGGTCAAAAGTTCAAATACACAAATACCCAAAAATAAATTATTCATTTACAGTGTCACACATATATACAGAAAAGCATAAATAATACTATTTCTGATCTTAGTATCAAAGATCGATCAAAACAATTACATATAAAATGGATACAGGGTTAAAGGGAATTGACCTGTGTGAAGAAAACGTGGCGCGCCGTTGAATTCGTTCTAGTTTCGGTTAAAATTATGCACAAAGCGATTTAAAATGTAATAAATAGATTAGTTTAACTACTAGGTTCAATTATAGGGAAATCCTTCACTTGATGGTAGTCGTGTTTGTTTTTTCACTCACTCGCATAAGCTTGTTCTTGAAAAGAACAACACGTCTACCATCTCGTGAAAAATTTGCCTATAATCGATCGCAGCAGTTAAATAATCTGTATGTCCTTAGTGTATAAATGGCATTATTTACAGATTAACAATTACTGGTTTATGCAATTACCCAGTTAACTATATTGGATATTTATGAAATTGGGTTGAATTAAATAAAAGATCTTCAAAAATGTAATACATTTTCGATCTTTTGTATCCATAAATCCCCGCCCGCACGGCCCCACCACTAAAAATATAAATATATATATACATTGTACTGAAAGGGAAAAGAAATGCGACACGGGAATTCCCACTATACATTGTATATACAATATGCTGCTGATAATCGAATGGTAGATGGCTATGCAAGGTCTTTCCTTTCGGAAAAAATACTAAAACAACATGTAACACAGTAATTTCTGCAAAGTTTCATTATTGACAGAGCACGCGTTTGGCTCAAGCATGTGAGCAAACTTAGGATGCAAAATTTTGCCAACTCATAACTTTAAATACAGTACTGAGCTGGCTCAATTTTTCAAAGAGGAACTTCCAACATTGATGAATTTCTTGTTTCAACTTGTACTGTGATATATCACAGTTGTGTCCTTTCTCTAACTAACTGCAACTTGTACTGTGATATCACAGTTGTGTCCTTTCTCTAACTAACTGCAACTTTTTTTTTTAAACAACATTATGGGATTTCCTTGGAATATTATATGGAATTAAGTGTGCAGTATATACAATATATATCGGAAATTCCCGTATCGCGTCTCTTTTTCCTTTGAGTATATAATTATATAAATGTAATTTTTTTTTTTTACATTATAAGAGCACCCCTTGGCATTTTGCGCTATGCCCACATGCTACTATTAGGGGAAATACAATTTTATTTTTATAAAGGCTTTGTTAATCTTTTATTTCAGATACTAGTGGTGTATAACTTCACAGCGAGTGCCATCAGCATGGTCACATTGTGTGGGTTTGCCTATGGTCTGTCTCAGGCGGAATCATCCTTCCAAATGGGACCATCACAACTACTGCACCCTGTATACAGGCTTTATTGGATGACCAAAATCTTTGAACTTTTGGACACAGTTTTTATGATACTGCGTCACAAACAGCGGCAGATTTCGTTCCTTCACGTCTACCATCACAGCAGCATGATTATCCTGAGCGACTTGGCCTACCATTTTTATCCGTTTCCAGCTATAGCCCCATACCTCGCGCTCAACTCCGTTGTCCATGTTGCACTCTACCTCTACTATGGGTTATCTGCCCTTTACCCAGATAATCCTCCAGAGTGGAAGAAGTTTTTGACCCAGTTTCAGATCGCTCAGTTTATTGTTGATTTAGTTCACGCCACTGTGGGGTATTTGTACTACAAATACTGTATATATGGCATTTTTTACGGCTTAACAATGATTGGTTTATTTTCAAATTTTTATTTCAATGCATATTTGAAAAGAAGAAATCCAAAATCAGCTTCAAATGGTACCTCCGTCACAAATGGTACCTCTGTCACAAATGGTACCTCTGTCACAAATGGTACCTCTGCCACAAATGGTGTGAACACAGTTAAAAAGGATCATTGATATCAAATGTTTCCTTGAAAATCTGAATATTGTCATTAAATAGAAGTGGATGCATTATTTAATCACCACTGTGAATTATATGAAAATGAAAACTGTTTTAAAGGGACTGGATAATAATCATAATACTAATAAATGCATCATAATGTGTTTCAGTTTCATATTCAATGTGCATATATATAGAATATTATGTCAGTACCTTTTACTATCAAGTTTATTAGGCGAGGCTTAGAAAACGAGGAATGGCGAGGCTCTACCGAGCCATTCTTCGTTTTCGTGCCAAGCCTAATAAACTTGATAGTAAAAAGCACTGACATAATATTCTATTTATCATGTAGATTATCCACATTTTCTGTATGATTTACTATTATTACCTATTTCTCAGTATGTTACGCTCATCGAGGACGCCGCCATGTTGTTTTTAGCTCTACTGATCAGAGATCAGCAGAGCTTATGCCGTGGTGCGGCGTCCGTCGTCCATCTGTCCGTCCGTCTGTCCGTCCGTAAACTTTTATTTGTAGCGACTACTCCTCTGAAACTACTGGATGGATATTCATGAAACTTTACAGAAATGTTGCCCATGAAGTTTAGTTGATCCTAGCAAAAATTCATGTTGATGTGAAATCCAAGATGGCTGCCAAATCTAAAAATAGGTTTTTAAAAAACAAGTTTGTAGCGACTACTTCTTGAAAACTATAAGTGATATTGATATGGGACTTTTTCTAAAATGATCAGCATGACATGATGTTGGTCCTTGTCAAAAATTGTTTTGATTCAACGTTAAACATGGCTGCCAGTGGCCATCTTTGTTTACATAGAGTTATATAATGAAAACTTGTAGCGACTACTCCTCAGAAACTACTTGACGGATTTTCATGAAACTTCACAGGAATGTTGCTCTTGATGTCTTATTGATCCTAGCAAAATTTCAGGTTGGCCAGAAATTCAAGATGGCCGCCACGGCTAAAAATAAATTTTCAAAATACAAGTTTGTAGCGACTACTTCTTGAAAACTATAAGTGATATTGATATGGGACTTTTTCTAAAATGATCAGCATGACATGATGTTGGTCCTTGTCAAAAATTATTTTGATTCAACGTTAAACATGGCTGCCAGCGGCCATCTTTGTTTACATAGAGTTATATAGTAAAAACTTGTAGCGACTACTTCTCTAAAACTACTTGGCGGATTTTCATGAAACTGTACAGGAATGTTGCTCTTAATGTCTAATTGATCCTAGCAAAATTTCAGATCAGCCAGAAATTCAAGATGGCCACCACAGCTAAAAATAGATTTTTAAAAAATAAGTTTGTAGCGACTACTTCTTGAAAACTATAAGTGATATTGATATGGGACTTTTTCTAAAATGATCAGCATGACATGATGGTTATCCGAGTTGAACATTATTTTGATTCGACGTTAAACATGGCTGCCAATGGCCATCTTTGTTTACATAGAGTTATATAATGAAAACTTGTAGCGACTACTCCTCTGAACCTACTTGACGGATTTTCATGAAACTTCACAGGAATGTTGCTCTTGATGTCTACTTGATCCTAGAAAAATATCTAAAAATAAATTTTCACAAAAACAAGTTTGTAGCGACTACTTCCTGAAATCAAAATCAATCAGTAGAGCTTCAAGGTCATTGACCTCTTGTTTGTTTGTTTTATGACGTCAGGCAACATTACGTGCAGGACGTAAAGTTAACGTTACGACGTTACGTACAGTAAAGATAACGTTACGTACAATAAACGCTGAGGGATTCCGCATTGATTTGCTTTGTTGGGCAACTTGCCTAATAAGCAAAATTTATTAGGTCACCCACACCTTTATTAGGCAGAAAAGTGCATATCTGCATGATAAATGCATGTGACTAGGCCCCATGAAATGTCTGATTCAATTATTGTTAATGAAATAATATGGTCTGGATAACTGGGCTACTTTTTATTAAATCATTAATGTTAATTCATTTGTTTCTTTAAGGCTATACATGTAACACACTTCAATTTTGTGATTTAACCAAACTTTTATTTTTAATAATAATATGCACAACTGCTGGCAATATGAACCCCACGTGAATTAAAGCAGCTATCCCGCCAACAACAGCCAAACTTTACAACATATGTACATTTCTAAACCTACTGACAACAAGGTATATATATATAACTTACATATTTTGAAAATCCAGACTCTATCGAGATAATATAAACGGCTTTAACCAGCCAGGCCAAAGTCCAATTTGGCAAAACTGGAGCGTCGAATTAAGAGTTACCAACTCGCAATTCATTTTACGCATATTTAATCGTGGGTATTTTAGAAACTGGTGAATAAACCTATACTTTTAATCAGAACTTATACATTATTATACGACATGAACACCAGGACGGAGTTTTGATAAATAGTCGTGTAGTGTAATTTTTCCGTTATTTGGCCGGTTAAGTTTATATTTATGATAAAACGAAAAACAAACAGTGTCTTCGAGATTCCAGAATTATTTTTTTTATTTAAAGTGTTAAAGCGAAGGCAGCATGTGGCTCATTTAATGCATGTGGACATTTCAACTGAAACTGAAGCATATTATGGTAGTTTCCTTTTGTATTTGGATTGGCACCAAATTACTCTACCAAATCACCTCTGATCCCTTTAACATTGTGGTTCCTGTTACTGCCTATCCATTAGAGGGGTTCACAAAGGTTCCAAAATGGTGTTAGGTCTATTTTGGCATTTTTTGTCCTGTTCAGTAAATTTGGTCATCCTTGTGACCAGCATGTGACTGGAGCACAGAGTAAGTGGTGGCGAAAAAATAATAAACATAGCTCCAGCTTAAATTGAGTGTTGACAGCACAATTTGTTTCAATTTTGCAGATCTGCAGTTGAGATTGTAATATGCACATACAGCATATTTTTATTTTGATGTTAGCGGAGTGGGGTCCTGGAATATTTATCGCCTTTGTCACCCTTTGACTTTTTCATGTTGGTGCGCAGCTGGGTACACGTTGTCTGCAAAAATAAAAATAATCAAAATGTCAGCGTCTTTAACATGTTGGGACATACTCCTAACTACCATATCTAGGACTAAGAAGAAAGTCCAGTGGTGGTTGGGGTGGGGCATACCAAAGGACCCCACTAGTCCAGTGGTGGTTGTGGGTGGGGCATACCCAAGGACCCCACTAGTCCAGTGGTGGTTGTGGGTGGGGCATACCCAAGGACCCCACTAGTCCAGTGGTGGTTGGGGGTGGGGCATACCCAAGGACCCCACTAGTCCAATGGTGGTTGGGGGTGGGGCATACCCAAGGACCCCACTAGTCCAGTGGTGGTTGGGGGTGGGGCATACCCAAGGACCCCTATAGTCCAGTGGTGGTTGTGGGTGGGGCATACCCAAGGACCCCCACTAGTATATTGTATCCCCTGGCAATGTTTTTAAAGCAATAACATTGATATGTGAATGTATTTTACAGATATATATTTTTATTTATGAATATAGTCATTGTTCACAATTATTATGTTTTATGGTGTCACACTTTTTGGGGCACACCTAGACAATATCACTTTCTGTTAGTCTAACATTTTATCTAGCCAAATGTGGTTCCTGGCAAAAATAGGTCCACTGCTTATCAAAGCAGAGGTAAAATTGCCCTGAATTCATGTTCATTTTGTTATTTTTTGTCATTTTCATTAAGGATCATCATCCCTGTATTGTTTTAGGTGCTACTTCAGTGGTGGCAGACAATGATCGTGGCTCTAGTGAGCGAACAATGTGTAATAATTTGCAGGTATGAAGTTTCTAGACCCATTCTGATGTTTCCATTTCCATGTAAATGGAAGGTGGGCCTGGAAGTTCATTCCTTTGGACACCATATAACCTATTTGTGTTGTTGGCCCTATAACAGTGTATGGTACAATGTGTTAGTGGCCTTACACAGGATATATGGTACAGTGTGTTAGTGGCCTTATATGGGATATATGGTACAGTGTGTTAGTGGCCTTACACGTGATAATACACTGTGTTAGTAGCCTTACATGGGATATTTTGTCCAGTGTGTTAGTGGCCTTACACAGGATATATGGTACAGTTTGTTAGTGACCTTACATGAGATATATGGTCCAGTGTGTTAGTGGCCTTACACAGGATATATGGTACAGTTTGTTAGTGACCTTACATGAGATATATGGTACAGTGTGTAAGTGTCCTTACATGGGATATATAATACAGTGTGTTAGTGACATTACACGTGATAATACAGTATGTTAGTTGCCTTACACAGGATATATGGTACAGTGTGTATGTGTCCTTACACAGGATATATGGTACAGTGTGTAAGTGTCCTTACACAGGATATATGGTACAGTGTGTAAGTGTCCTTACATGAGATATATTGTACAGTGTGTAAATGTCCTTACACAGTATATATGGTACAGTGTGTAAGTGTCCTTACACAGGATATATGGTACAGTGTGTAAGTGTCCTTACACAGGATATATGGTACAGTGTGACAGGATATATGGTACAGTGTGTAAGTGTCCTTACACAGGATATATGGTACAGTGTGTAAGTGTCCTTACATGAGATATATAGTACAGTGTGTAAATGTCCTTACACAGGATATATGGTACAGTGTGTAAGTGTCCTTACACAGGATATATGGTACAGTGTGTAAGTGTCCTTACACAGGATATATAGTACTGTGTGTTAGTGACCTTACATGAGATATATTGTACAGTGTGTAAATGTCCTTACACAGGATATATGGTACAGTGTGTCAGTGGCCTTACACAGGATATATGGTACTGTGTGTTAGTGGCCTTACACAGGATATATGTTACAGTGTGTTAGTGACTTTACATGAGATATATGGTACAGTGTGTTAGTGTCCTTACACAGGATATATGGTTCAGTGTGTTAGTGACTTTTACACAGGATATATGGTACAGTGTGTTAGTGGCTTACACGAGATATATGGTACAGTGTGTTAGTGGCCTTACACAAGATATATGGTACTGTGTGTTAGTGGCCTTACATGGGATATACGGTACAGTTTGTTAGTGACCTTACACAGGATATATGGTACAGTGTGTAAGTGTCCTTACACAGGATATATAGTACAGTGTGTTAGTGGCCTTACACAGGATATATGGTACTGTGTGTTAGTGGCCTTACACAGGATATATGTTACAGTGTGTTAGTGACCTTACATGCGGTATATGGTAGAGTGTGTTAGTAGCTTTACACAGGATATATGGTAGAGTGTGTTAGTGGCTTACCTGAGATATATGGTACAGTGTGTTAGTGGCCTTACACAGGATATATGGTACAGTGTGTTAGTGGCCTTACACATGATTTATGGTACTGTGTGTTAGTGGCCTTACATGGGATATATGGTACAGTGTGTTAGTGACCTTACATGAGATATATGGTACAGTGTGTTTGTGGCTTTACACAGGATATATGGTACAGTGTGTTAGTGGCTTACATGAGATATATGGTACAGTGTGTTAGTGGCCTTACACAGGATATATGTTACAGTGTGTTAGTGACCTTACATGAGATATATGGTACAGTGTGTTTGTGGCTTTACACAGGATATATGGTACAGTGTGTTAGTGGCTTACATGAGATATATGGTACAGTGTGTTAGTGGCCTTACACAGGATATATGATAGTGTGTTAGTGTCCTTACACAGGATATATGGTACAATGTGTTAGTGGCCTTATACAGGATATATGGTACAGTGTGTTAGTAACCTTACATGGTACAGTGTGTTAATGGTCTTACACAGGATATATGGTACAGTGTGTTAGTGGCCTTAAACAAGATATATGGTACTGTTTGTTAGTGGCCTTACACAGGATATATGGTATAGAGTGTTAGTGGCCTTACATGAGATATATGATACAGTGTGTTTGTGGCCTTACACAGGATATATGGAACAATGTGTTAGTGGCCTTACACAGGTTATATGGTACAGTGTGTTAGTGGCCTTACACAGGATATATGGAACAATGTGTTAGTGACCTTACATGAGATAATATTATATGGTACAGTGGTAGTGACCTTACAATCATGAGATATATGCTACAGTGTGTTAATGGCCTTACATAGGATATTTGGTCCAGTGTGTTAGTGGCTTTACACAGGATATATGCTACAGTGTGTTAATGGCCTTACAGAGGATATTTGGTCCAGTCTGTTAGTGGCTTTACACAGGATATATGCTACAGTGTGTTAATGGCCTTACAGAGGATATATGTTCCTGTGTGTTATTGGCCTTACACAGGATATATGATACAGTGTATTAGTGACCTTACATGAGATATATGGCCAAGTGTGTTAATGGACTTAAAGAGGATATATGGTACAGTGTTTTAGTGGCCTTACACAGGATATATGGTACAGTGTGTTAGTGGCCTTACGTCAGATATATGATACAGTGTGTTAGTGTCCTTACACAGGATATATGGTATAGTGTGTTAGTGTCCTTAAACAGGATATATGGTGCAGTGTGTTAGTGGCCTTACATTATATGTATGGTACAGTGTGTTAGTGGCCTTACACGGGATATATGGTACAGTGTGTTGGTGGCCTTACACAGGATATATGGTACAGTGTGTTAGTGGCCTTACACAGGATATATGGTACAGTGTGTTAGTGACCTTACATGAAGTATATGGTGCAGTGTGTTAGTGACCTTACATGGGATATATGGTGCAGTGTGTTAGTGGCCTTACACAGGATATATGATATCAGTGAACTATCCCACTGTTTAATAAACATAGTTTACTGAATACCTATCTGGAAGTTTAAACTGATTAGTGTAAACAAATATGTATAATACAGTACCTCCTAAATTTTGAAACAATGTGAAGAGACGCCATTTTATAAGGAGTATAGTATCTTGATGTACTGGCAGTATACTACTCAAAATTTGCTAAGGATCATTTTTATTCTTCCATATAAATTTATTAGAAATTAATTCACTATAATGATATTAATTTCATTGATACTTCAACAATTCCACAATTTGAATCAAGTCATGAGATCACATGACCATAAATAATTTCATGTAAAACAGAAATAATGCTATTTATTTCAGCAAGAAATTTAGACAGCAAAAAAGTGATCCTCGGCAAATTTTGAGTAGTATATGTTCTATGCAATTGAATGCTACATATAAAAATTATGCAATATCAATGATTGTAAAGATGAATTGCATTTGTTTTAACCTGTTCTACATATGTATGATTAAATAAGAACAAACAATTATTAAGCTATTAGAATTTATTCAAAGAGGTAATAGTTGATAAGAAAGGAGTCTTTACACACTTTACGCAAATCTGTGTTTAACTTAGGAGATGTTGTTATCAGAAATTCCATTGCAATTCTTGTTATATAACCGTACATGTTTGAAGTACCATCGCCGAATATTATTTGTTAATATAAATCCTTATTGGAGAACACAACTAAATTGGTTATACTTTTTGTTGAAATTAGATTTAATTGAATTTTATCATTTAAAAATCTTAATATGTGATTTTATTCTTTGTTTTACCTTTAAAAAAAATGCACCTAATCTGTAGGTTTAATTTGTTCAAAAATATTGATACATTGTTTATTTTATATGTAAGTCTTTTTTATTATATATGTGACCCTTAATCATATAGCCTTACTGAGCACATCTCAAAAGGTCATATTTAGCCTTACTGAGCACATCTCGATAGGTCATATAGCCTTACTGAGCACATCTTGATAGGTCATATAGCCTTATTGAGCACATCTCAATAGGTCATATTTAGCCTTACTGAGCACATCCATTAGGTTATATAGCCTTACTGAGCACATCTCAATAGGTCATATTTAGCCTTACTGAGCACATCTCGATAGGTCATATAGCCTTACTGAGCACATCTCGATAGGTCATATAGCCTTACTGAGCACATCTCGATAGGTCATATTTAGCCTTACTGAGCACATCTCGATAGGTCATATAGCCTTACTGAGCACATCTCGATAGGTCATATAGCCTTACTGAGCACATCTTGATAGGTCATAATTATTTAGCCTTAATGAACACATCTCTCTAGGTCATATAGCCTTACTGAACACATCTCTCTAGGTCATATAGCCTTACTGAGCACATCTCGATAGGTCATATATATAGCCTAACTGAGCACATCTCAATAGGTCATATCTAGCCTAACTGAGCACATCTCGATAGGTCATATCTAGCCTTACTGAGCACATCTCTTTAGGTCATATATATAGCCTAACTGAGCACATCTCGATAGGTCATATCTAGCCTTACTGAGCATATCTCGATAGGTCATATATATCCTAACTGAGCACATCTCTATGCACAAGCTGTATTTTGGCGAGTGTAAGAAAAGTGATAAATGCGAGCCTCTGGCATGTATCACTTTTCGAAACAAGCCAAAATACAACTGAAATTCTAAGTCACTAAATATGTAATTTATTTTATCATGCAACTGTTTTAAATAACATAATTTACCTAAAAAACAATGGAAATGTACAGTTTTAGCCTGCTGCCGTCAAACTACAAATGGGGGATAGTTTGTCAGGGGAAGTAACTTTGGCCATTTAGATCGATAATAAATGCAAAATGTCTTTTGATAATGTATTGTATTTCTAAATTGATAAGCATAAAAAATATTGTGTAGCCGCTAGCATAATACAGCAGTTGGGCGGAAAATATTAGGTTAGTAGACAGTAGCTGTATTTGTATAGTAGAAACATTAGTTGCATGATAAATAATGTTACTGAGCACATCTCGAAATGCCATATATAGCCTGACTGAGCTTTTTTTAATATGTCCGCTTGCCTTACTGAATGTGTTTTAAAATATGTCATAGGACGCCTGAGTGCGTCATTCATGTTTATTTTATCATTTTTTGTTTATGTTCATTAAAGGTCTTCATCATGATCCCTGCATTGTTTCAGGTGCCATCTCCCTCACATCAAAAGAGCAGTGGCAGAAAAACAATAAACATGGCTCCAGCGTAAATGGAGCTTCTACGATAGAATTTGCAGCAACTCTGCAGTTCAGGGTGAGAAGGTTCTAGGCCCATTTTCCATATTTTATCTCGATGTACGCGGAGGATGAGCCTGGCATGTTCATGCCTGTTAGGTGCCATATAACCTTTCATGTGTTGGTGTGCCTTAAAACCCAATTCAGTTCATATTTAGCCATTACATACATTATTTTATTACTCAGGCGCTGGACTCCTTTACAAATCCACATTGTTTTACCACTCAGGTGTGCGTATTTCTCCAGCCTTCGTCTTGAGATTTTGTTTTGAATTTTGTATGTTTTATTTTAATAAATATAGCACTATATATCAACTTCTTCATACTGTTTTATGTTTCAACCCAGTAAGAATATTGTGTTTATATTATTTATAATAATACTCCCGCTTCACAAAGTGAATTGGGGGCTATATAAGAATCACGCTGTCCGTAACATTACGTGGTGTCACGTCACATAACACATTGTCGAATCAAGTCAGTCGCACATTTTTAGCTTGATCTTTTTTTGAAGAAAACAAGAGCTAATGTGATCACCTGATCATTGTCTGTGTCCGGTTAAAATTTGTATGTAAGCTTGTATATCTGAAACTACTTTACATAATGGACTGAAGCTTCACACATGGATTCAGCATCATTAGATAATATAATACAGCCAGGTTCTACATCTAGTGCTTTTAGTTTACCAAAATTATGGCCCCTTTTATACTTTGAAAATTTGGTTAAAGTTTTGTATGTAAGCTTGTATCTCAAAAACTGCTTTATATAAGGGATTGAAACTTCACAGATGTATTCAGCATCATTAGACATCACACATGCTGGTTTTACAACTTTTGCTTTTATTTTAACAAAATTATGGTCCCTTTATACCTTAATTATTTTTTTTTCATATATTTTGGAATCCCTTTAAAGAATTAAATGACACATCGCACAGTTCTGTTAGGCAATTAAGCAGAATTATGTCTTTCAACTTTAAGTTTCCCAATAAATAGACAAAGCGTGCACCGACAGGCAGTACTTCTTGTTGTTACTTGCATTTCTCAGTTTCCAATGGCTTATTCCCGAACTTTATATACACAAAATAATTGATGACCTTGTGTCCCTCCATATTCTATACCCCGCTTCACAAAAGAGGGGGCTACATAGGAATCATGCTGTCCATAATGTCACGTAACACATTGTCGCGTCATGATCATGATCATGATCGATGTGTCACATGATACATTTTTAGCTCGACCTTTCCGAAGGAAAAAAAAGAGCTACTGTCGTCATTGGATCGTCGTTGTCATCATTGTTGTTGTCTGCGTCCCCTGGTTAAAGTTTGTGTGTAAGCTTGTATCTCCCAAACCACTTTGATTTAAACATATTTTATTTCAACATTGTTTACAACATATATATATTGATACAGTACATAATTAATAGGATTGGAACGAAAGAAAAATCTTATAGAGTTCCTCTCCTAACCACATTACACAATGAATTAAAACTTCACACAATCATGTAATTAGCATCATTTTACGACACCATAGAGTTAGGTGATATAACTCTTGCTTTTATTTTGACAGAATTATGGGCCCTTTTATACTTAGAAAACTTGATTAAAGTTTGTATGTAAGCTTGGTTAAAGTTTGTATGTAAGCTTGTATCTTCCAAACCACTTTACACAATGGACTGAAACTTCACACATGTATTCAGCATCATGACACCAGTCAGGTGACATAACTCCTGCTTTTATTCTGACAGAATTATGGCCCCTTTCATACTTAGAAAACTTGGTTGAAGTTTGTATGCAAGCTTGTATCTCGCAATTAACATAATAGATTAAAACTTCACACATGCATTCAGCATCATTGGACAACATCACAGAGCCAGGTTCTATAACTCTTGCTTTTTATGCTCAGGTCCGTCCGGATTCTGTGTGTCTGTCTGTCCGTCATTCCGCTTTTCGTGTCCGGACTGTACCTTCAAAACCCCTGCATGGATTTTTGATTAACTTGACACAAATGATCATAACAAGACGATGTGTCGCGAGCAAAACCCATGTCCGTACCTCAAAGGTCAAGGTCACACTTGAAGTTCCTAGGTCAAAAACAGGTACGCAATTTCGTGTCCAGACCGTAATTTCACAACCCCTGCAGGGATTTTTAAATAACTTGGCACAAGTGATCACTATAACAAGACGATATGTCACGCGCAAAACCCAGATACGTACCTCAAAGGTCAAGGTTACACTTTAAGTTTATAGGTCAAAAACAGGTACGCAATTTCGTGTCCGGATCGTAACGTCACAACCACTGCAGGGATTTTTAAATAACTTGGCACAACTGATCATCATAACAAGACGCTGTGTCGCATGCAAAACCCAGGTCTTCAAGGTCAAGGTCACACTTGGAGGTCAAAAGTAAAATTGTGTCCGGTCAATAACTCTGGCATTCATGGACGGATTTTCAAATAACTTGGCACAAGTGCTCACCACAACAAGACGATGTGTCGCGCACAAAATCCAGGTCTGTGGCCCCAAGGTCAAGGTCACGCTTAGGGGTCAAAGGTAAAATCGTGTCCAGGTCAATAACTTTTGCATGCCTGGACGGATTTTCAAATAACTTGGCACAAGTGCTCACCACAACCAAACGACGTGTCGTGCACAAAATCCAGGTCCATGGCTCCAAGGTCAAGGTCATACTTAGAGGTCAAAGGACACTTCGGGGCATTTATCATTTACAGTGATATTCTTTGAAAATTTGGTTAAAGTTTGTATGTAAGCTTACATCTCCAAAAGTAGTTCACATAATGGATTGGAACTTCACACATGTATTTGGCATCTTGTATAGCCCATGTTTTTATTATAACAAAATTATGGCCCCTTTTATACTTACAAATTTTGGTTAAAGTCTATTATGCTCCCCAAAATTTTCGGGGGAGCATATAGTCGCTCCTTTGTCCATACGTCCTTCCGTCACACTTTTGTCCAGAGCATAACTCAAAAAGTAGTGAAGGATATCAAATGAAACTTGAAACATTGATAGAGGGCAATGAGAGGAAGTGCCGAGTGCAAGAACCGTAACTCTGTCATAAGAACCGTAACTCTTGTCATCATTCAAATTAGAGTTATTGCCCTTTGTAATTTTATACTTAGAAATTTTGTCCGAAGCGTAACTTCAAAACAAGAGGTCAATGACCTTGAAGCTCTACTGATAGATTTTGATCCTGTGAAGTTTCATGAACATCTGTCAAGTAGTTTCAGAGGAGCAGTCACTACAAGTTTTTACTATATAACTATGTAAACACAGAAGGCAAATATTAAAAGAAACAATTTCCTGTGTTTGCAACGTTATCAATTTAATCTTGTATTACAATTAATGAGTTATATGCATCGGCATATTTACATCTATATCCTCTCACCGTTAACCAAAGCACCTAATACATGTATACAACGTTACCAATTTAATCGTGTATTACAATTAATGATCGATTACAACAATTATATCTTATAAAGTTAACTTCAGATGCTAATGGTATCAAGTTAATATTTGAGAAGCATGTACAAGTTGACCGGATGTAATAATATCACGAAACAAAATGGCGACGCCCGTTGAATACAAATGTACAATAAAATTTCATAAAATAGATAATACTGACCACATATTGCCTGTGAATTTTACCCTTTCAAACGAGTGCTCCAATCAAAGCAACTTTCAACAATCCCGGCCATGACTGGAAAACAATGCACTTTATTACCCAATGTTCCGCCGAAACCATCATTTTCCATGTTCATTCCGTGACAAACGTGGCAACAGACGCAATTTTCATATCTACACAAAAGGACCCTTAAACAATTTTGCCCTTCAGAGAGATAGATTGCAAATTACCTATAATTGTACATGCATTAATGCACATATAAACTTATTGAACGACCCTGCCGTAGCTTAGACAAAAACGCTATGAAAATACTCGCTTTCCCGTGGTACATGAATATATCATGCAAATGGTGAATATGTTTCAACTGAACAATGGATTAGCATGTGACTGACAGATGTCGTCAAGTGCTTACAAGAGCTATGTACGACCAATACGCTCTACCCAAAATTATTTTGTGACAGTTTTCAAGAAGTAGGTGCTACAAACTTGTTTTTTTTTAAATCTATTTAGCCGTGGATCTTGAGATTTTGCTAGGATCAACAAGACATCAAGTGCAACATTCCTGTGAAGATTCATGAATATCTATCAAGTAGTTTCAGAGGAGTTGTGGCTACAAGTTTTTATTATATAACTCTATGTAAACAAAAATGGCCGATAGCAAAAGTCCAATATCAATATCACTTATAGTTTTCAAGAAGTAGTCGCTACAAACTTGTTTTTTAAAAATCTATCTTTTAGCCGTTGCGGCCATCTTGAATTGCCGGCCGACCTTAAATTTTGCTAGGATCAACTAGACATCAAGAGCAACATTCCTGTCAAGTTCCATGAAATACCATCAGGTAGTTTCAGAGGAGTAGTCGCCACAGGTTTTTCCTATATAACTCTATGTAAACAAAGATGGCCGCTGGTGGCCATGTTTGACATCCAATCAAAATGAACTTTGGTTAGGATCAACTACATGTCGTGCCAGTGATTTTGGTTAAGATTCCAAATCAATATCTCTTACAGTTTTTGGGAAGTAGTCATCACAAAATTGCATTTTTAGCTCTGCTGATCAGAGATCAGCAGAGCTTATGCCGTGGTGCGGTATCCGTCGTCCGTCCGTCTGTCCGTCCGTAAACTTTTTTTAGTAGCGACTACTCCTCTGAAACTACTGAATGGATTTTCATGAAACTTTACAGAAATGTTGCCCATGAAGTCTAGTTGATCCTAGCAAAAATTCATGTTGATGTGAAATCCAAGATGGCCACCAAATCTAAAAATAGATTTTCAAAAAACAAGTTTGTAGCGACTACTTCTTGAAAACTATAAGTGATACTGATATGCGTCTTTACCTAAAATGATCAGTATGACATGATATTGATCCTTGTCAAAAATTATTTTGATTTGACGTTAAACATGGCCGCCAGTGGCCATCTTCGTTTACATAGAGTTACATAATGAAAACTTGTGGTGACTACTCCTCTGAAATTACTTGACGGATTTCATAAAACTTCACAGGAATGCTGATCTAGCTATCAAAAACCTATCAGTAGAGCTTCAAGGTCATTGACCTCTTGTTTGTTCTTCTAGCCATGCAACAGAATTTTTAGCCACATGACAGAAACGGAATGAATAGCTCCTTTTGTTCTCTATTGTTCTCCTAGCCACCAAAGTATTGATTCGTAAGCTCGGACGGACAGGCGGACGACGCACCACGGCATAAGCTCTGCTGATATTTGATCAGTACAGCTGAAAAATAATGTAAGTTTGCTCAAGAAATGTGGCCTGTATCATGTTAACAACATCTAAAACTGCATTTTTTGCTAATTCAGGGGTCATAACTCTGGAGTTACAGGTCCGATCTTGCACATTATCAAACTCGTCCGAGATCTTATGGTCATATACAATCTGTGCAAGTTTGGTTAAGATTGCTCAAGAAATGAGGCCTCTATCGTGTGAAGATGTACAGGGCCATAACTCTGTTATACTGGTCCGATCTGGCTGGTTTTCGAACCTTTCCTAGATCTTATGGATATATAACTACTGTATAAGTTCGGTTAAGATCCGATTACAAATGGAGGGGCTAGAGTGCCCACAAGACAAAATTATGCATTTTTGCAAATTCAAGTGCAGGTAACTCTGTTAACAATCGAATCTGGCTGGTTCAAGAAATCATCCGAGATAAAATATCTACTGTATAAGTTGTGTAAAGATTGGATAAAAATTGAAGGGGCTAGAGTGCCCACAAGGCAAAAGATAGTGATGGACAGACAGACGGATGATGGACAACACCGCATCATAAAAAAATAAATAAAAAAAGTTAGCCTCAAGTGGGATTTGAAACCACGATCCCAGGTTCCCAATATAGCATATTGCATATTTAAGAAACTCAACTCTGGTGTTACTGATCCGATCTGGCTGGTTT